>CM042545.1:23930864-24058364 GCA_023630585.1 Cranoglanis bouderius | reverse complement strand
CCATTCTTTCTTTCTTAGTCTGGATTAAGGGGTGTGTTTATTAAAGTCAGTGTAGTTGTTAAAGCAGTTGTGAGTTGAATGTGTGATCAGATAGTAGTTATTTATATCTGTCTGATCTACAGCTCTTAAAGTGTAATTACTGATTTGTAATTAATAAAACGTAAATAAATATATTAAATAAATAAATGTAAATAAATAAACGTCAATAAAACGTTCTGGCACTGAGTGATGATTATAGAACGATCACAGCAGTAATTATATCAGCAGCGGTATGTTATAGCACAGTGATTAGAGAGAACTTCACACACATCGGTTTTATAACGCCTAGCTAATCTAACGCAGTGTGTAGCTCTTTAGGGATAACTGCTGAACTGAGATCAGATAAATGTGGTGTGTGTTGGGTTCGTGTGGTGCATTTCTCCTGAATTCTTACGTATTGTGGGTTCCAGGCGGGGTACTCGGGGTGCACCTGCACCTGGATGATGACGTACGCCACCAGCACCACCACCAGCAATACAGGGCTGATTCCCATCCAGCAAACACGCCAGAATATATTCGGCTTTCGTCCTGTCATGAACTCGATGTCCTCGCTGAACCTGCAGAGCCGAGGTATGATAAAGTCACACGCGCAAAACTAGGAAGCAAATTAGGAGCCATTTTAAAGGGTTTTGAGACTTTCGTACCAAAAAGGGACAAATCATTTGATCAAGAATCTATAAAACAATAAATGAGGTGAGTTGAAATAACTGATCTGTGATCAGGTGCTGTTACGACTTCCCTTACCACTGAAGCACTCTGATACTTTACCTTTCTTTTTAATGGTCACATACAGACATATCTGACTTTTCACAGCTTATGCTCTCATTTCTGTATGTAAAAGACATGATTATGCAATTTAAGTAAGAATAAAATGCTCCGTGCTGTGCCGTTACTGTTATCCCCACATCCCCGAGTGTTTTATACCTCTTATACCACAGCCATTTACCAACAATCACAATGTTTTATTTAGTAATGAACAATATGCCATGCTTTTTTATCCATTTATAATTCAACATATATTATATTATATCTATATTATACCTATATTATACATATATATCCTGTTGTCACTTACGTTATAGCAGCTATAAACACTCGTTCCCTCACCAGCCCTCTCTTTATTCTCTCTCTTCAAGGTAATAAGAAAAAATCGCAGCTTGTCATGTTACCGAGAAACCGCAAAGAAGCGTGAACTCCTCTGTCCTGAAGACGTCGGAAAACTAATCCGGATAGAGCTGAAAACTGCATTTTCATTTTAAAATGCTCTTTCTGTCTACACGTTTTCCACGTTTTCAGACGTTTCCTCTGAAACGTCTGAAAACGCTTACAGTCATGTGAAAAAATAAGTACACCCCATGGAAATTATTGGCTTTTTGCCATATTTGGACGAGTAAACATTGATCAAAACCACAAGGAAAATTAGTTTTTCATTTATTCATTTCATTTCAGTTCAATTCATTTAATTAGAAAATAATTTATTCAACAGAAATATCAATAGATGTGATCTTCTTCTTCTGTGAGAAAAGTAAGTACACCCTTGGCCTCAGAAGCTAGTATCACCCCGTTTAGCAGAAATAACTTCTTGTACACCAGGCTTGCTGGAATTTTTGACCACTCTTCCATGCAATAGTCTTTCAGTTGTGAGATGTTTGAGGGTTTTCTTGCATGTTCTGTCCGTTTCAAATCCCCCCACAACATTTCAATGGGATTCAAATCCGGGCTTTGACCAGGTCATTCCATAACCCTCCATTTCTTCTTTTAGAGCCATTCCTTGGTGGATTTGCTAGTGTGATTAGGATCATCATCCTGCTGAAAGCTCCACTTTCGGTTCAACTTCAATTTTCTTAATTATCTTCAAGCACTCTTTGATATGATGCAGAATTCATAGTTGAATCAATAAATGCAACCTGTCCAGTCCCTGACGTATCTCTAGCCATTTAGACTTCTACAGTGATGTTTTTCTTACAAAATGAGCCACACACTGGAAATCTAAATGTAATCGTTTGAGTCCACCTAATTGTTTTCACCTCCTAATGATGTCGGTGGTTAATAAAGTAAGGCGTTCTGTCCACTCATGAAGTCCTGACCAATGAGTGATTGGATAATATTTGCTTTTAAGATTACAATTTTTATATTTATTTTTGTTGTAACAGTGAAATGAAATTATTACATCATTACTTGTTATTTCTTGTAGTAATATGGACTATGGTATGATATAACGGTATAAGACGTAGCAACCTGAAACAATTATACCATCAGCTTCTTTGCTAATCGCACTGTTAGACAGATACCACGTCATATCAACAGTGTTGCATATAAAATTAATAAATAAATAAAAATAAAAAACTGACCGTCCCATTCCATAGACACAGATGACAGCAATGATTTCAAAGAAGGCGATGATGAGGAGCGGAACGGAGCCGACGTAACTGTTAAAAATCTCCAGCCAGTAATTTCCTGAGCCCATGGTGAAGATCAGAGCCACCAGGAAAGACACCAGACATATTAAAGCTAAAAAGTTTGAAAAGAGAGAGAGAGATAGATCATGTATTCAAATATTGTTTATAGCACTCCCTCATCCACTTCCTCTTGGCTAAATCCCCTTTAAGGACTTTAAAGTCTCAGGTAAAAGACAACACATTATAAACAGCCTCGTCTGGTTGCAGTGCCGTATACTGTATGTCTGATAGTGTGATATCCTTCATTCACACTAGCAAGCAACAAGTCACTCCTTCCGCTTGTAGTTTGTCTCTTATGGGCGTGTAGCGTCCGACGAACTCTGCTACTTCCTTCTTCATAATGTCTCTATACACATTTAAAGAGGCTGTATGTTACAGGATGAGATGAAACCATGCTTATAAGTTTTTCTTTCAGTTTTGCAGTAGTAAACAGGAACAAATTTCCGGTAGGAACCGGAAAGCGTGCGGAAATGAAAACAAATGTTGTACCGTAGATTCCATACAATTCACCTGAGAAATAATTTGAGCCATGGGTTTGGATTTGTTGATTTACTGCGTCATACCTAATTTGCATAAAGTTTAAAAAAAATCACAATTCGCCACTGATGCTGAAATCGTACGTAGCAAATGAGTGGCTGTCTGTCACTAGTGTGAACGCAGGGTTAGTGTGTGTTGGAGAGTGTATCGTTAGTACCAGTGAAGAGTTCTTTCGGTATCCACTTTGGCACCATGTTCAGGTCGAGCAGAGGTGTGAGGACACCTTCCAGATTGCCAAACATGGAGGACAGGCCGAGGCTGAAGAGCATGACGAAGAACAGCACAGCCCACACTTGAGACGCGGGCATCTCGGTCACCGCCTCTGTAAACACGATGAAGGCCAGACCCGTTCCTGATGCACTCTGGTGAGAGAGAGGAACACATCTGAGAAGCTAGGGCAAAAAAAAAATACGTTTGTAAATGTACCCCTGTCCACTTGCCCGCTGGCTCCTTCAAAGGTAGGCAAAGCCAAAGGTAGGCAACTGCCTTGGGCCCCCAGAAGTCAAAAATCTAAATCCGCCCTTGATTAGTCAGGTGTCCTTAAAGGTGTTGCCCAAGTCCAGTGCTTAGAGGGTCACAGTCCAGCACCATTTGCTGATATCCCTGCTCCACCACACCAGCTGAACCTGGTAATAATCTAGTGAGTTAAACCAAAACGTCTTTCAGCAGGCAAATCATCAAACTGTGCTGGACTCCCAGCACATCCCTCCAGCACTGTACCTGGTAAGCTTGCCTTGTAGTATTCTACACACTACAAAATCAAATCTACAAACCACCCTGGTGTTAATATTGGTTAAAGCGTTTCCTCAGTAGAAGTTGAGGAACGTGAGTAGGAACCACTGATACCTGGTCCAGAAACCTCTGCAGATCGCAGTGTCTCAGCTTCAGGCTATCCACTCGATCAGGATATGAGCCGTTTAAGTTGGTCAGCCAATACTGGTAGTTATCCAGTGTGATGTTCTGATCAGAGAAGCTGAACTCGTTGGTCAGTTTGAGGATGTTACTGTGGAGACACATAACATTTAGTCACGATGTTACAGCTGGGACAGTGCAAGTGTTCAGTATTCAAAGCGGTCGTGTTAATCAAAGTGGTGAAAGTTCTAACTGTCAAAGTTCATAGAAACGTAGAAATGAAAATCTCACTGGATTACCCAACTTTATGTGATCATATACAGCACTGACGCATGTTTCTATTGTTTACAAATATTTACGTTATATTTACTAATCCAGTACTAGAAAGTACAGAAATGAATGCTCCATGCTACAGTGTTCAGCAGCCGCAATGCTTTTGGTGTAAAATGGGCTCTACGCTCATGAAAACATGGTTATGTTATAAACACCTCTGTCCTGAGGACTTTCCCAAGCTGATAAACTTCGCCAAGCACTGTAGACTGTTAAAAAGCTCTTGCACCCGAGACTCCTTCCATAAATGTTTACTTTGTTAAACACGTTATTAAGCTTATATTATGTCAGTCTGTACAGGATTTCGCAGTTTTTTGTGATCGTTGCGGCCAGAAATGCTTGATTTTGCGGCTGCTTCTTTTAAAATTTGGCTTGTTTTTTGTGCTTTTTTTGCAGAAAACCGCTTGAATTGGTGAAGTTACAATTGCACGACATCGCAGTGATGTTTGTTGGTAAATGAGACCTTCGAAGTGGACTTTGACTGAATGTACGTTGTGATGACATCACATGACGCGTCTTGGCCCAAATCTACGGAAAATCTGCAGTAATTTTAAAAAATTGCGAGGTCCTCCAAATATTGCGGAGTTTGCTTGATTTTGCGTTAATTTCTGCGATCACAAAATCGCGAAATCCTGGAGGGACTGCCATGTGGAACGTCCGCTGTACAAGTCCCTGCGTATGAGCTGTTCCTATATTACAATGCAATACAGTATATTGCTACAATAATGCATTACAACGAGCGCATTAATATTAACCTCACATTCATGTTACAGCCGGAACTACTTTCTGAGCCGTGCTATTATGTGAAAATAATCCACACCTTCTGACCAATCAGATTCGAGCATTCAAACGTGCTGGGGTATAAATATATTTATATGATGCAGGGTTCAGTGCGCTTGTTGGATTGAGGTTGGAGGTTGGAGGTAACAGCGGATATGAGATATATGATGAGCTCCTGTAGTGCGACGCGCAATTGAACACACACTTACACACACACACTGATTCATAAAAACATTGTTAAATTTGGAAATATACAGAATACATGTGCTGTTTCCCTCAGTATTAGTTCTAATTCCCACTATTTAGAGGAAGCAGAGGTTTGGGGAGGTCACAAGGATTTTGAGTCCTTAAAGTAGAATCAAGAAAAATGTTGAGAATTGCTGATTTAATGGGTGGTGCACAGATTTTGCGACTTCCTGCTACCACGTGGATTGTCGAACATGGCAAAGGAAACACTGGAGCAGCATATTTTCTGGAACATGTCCAGCAAATCACACCCAAGGATACTTTCAAGAAAACCTTCACTCAAAAGGTCAGCCCCCAAAACGGCCTTGTTCATGCTCAGTAACCTCCAGATCCTTCTGCTCGAGCTCCACCGTGCCTTCACAACCTTTGAGCATGTATTAGAATGAAATGTGTTGCTATAGTAACAGAGTGCACACCTCTGGATGCAGTTGTTGTTGTTTGTCGTGGCTTTGAATCCCAAAATGGAGAAGATAGGAATGGAGGCGTAGATCGACGTCGCACTGTTAATGCAGCCCACTAACAAAGCGTCTCGCTCACAGTTATTACTGAAACATACACACAAACAATATTCTGTATAACCATATTCCTATCTGACTTGCATTCTGTGTATGTATGGTTCTATACCCATTGTGGGCGTGGCTGTGTCTCAATAATGGAAGTGCTCACTCCTTAGGGTTGTAGCTGGAGAAGGCGATGAGGCCTCCAAATGCCAGAGATAAAGAGAAGAAGATCTGAGTGGCAGCATCCAACCACACCTGAGGGTTTAAGAGAACCTGCCACTACACACACACACACACACACACACAGACAGAGTGAGGGAAAAAAGTATTTGATCCCCTGCTGATTTTGTACGTTTGCCCACTGACAAAGAAATGATCAGTCTATAATTTTAATGGTAGGTGTATTTTAACAGTGAGAGACAGAATAACAACAAAAAAATCCAGAAAAACACATTTCAAAAAAGTTATAAATTGATTTGCATTTTAATGAGTGAAATAAGTATTTGACCCCTTCGACTTAGTACTTGGTGGCAAAACCCTTGTTAGCAATCACAGAGGTCAGACGTTTCTTGTAGTTGGCCACCAGGTTTGCACACATCTCAGGAGGGATTTTGTCCCACTCCTCTTTGCAGATCCTCTCCAAGTCATTAAGGTCTCGAGGCTGACGTTTGGCAACTCGAACCTTCAGCTCCCTCCACAGATTTTCTATGGGATTTAGGTCTGGAGACTGGCTAGGCCACTCCAGGACCTTAATGTGCTTCTTCTTGAGCCACTCCTTTGTTGTCTTGGCTGTGAGTTTTGGGTCATTGTCATGCTGGAATACCCATCCACGACCCATTTTCAATGCCCTGGATGAAGGAAGGAGGTTCTCACCCAAGATTTGACGGTACATGGCCCCGTCCATCGTCCCTTTGATGCGGTGCAGTTGTCCTGTCCCCTTAGCAGAAAAACACCCCCAAAGCATAATGTTCCCACCTCCATGTTTGACGGTGGGGATGGTGTTCTTGGGGTCATAGGCAGCATTCCTCCTCCTCCAAACATGGCAAGTTGAGTTGATGCCAAAGAGATCTCACCACACTTGACCACAACACTTTCACCCAGTTCTCCTCTGAATCATTCAGGCAAACTTCAGACGGGCCTGTACATGTGCTTTCTTGAGCAGGGGGACCTTGCGGGCGTTGCAGGATTTCAGTCCTTCACGGCGTAGTGTGTTACCAATTGTTTTCTTGGTGACTATGGTCCCAGCTGCGTTGAGATCATTAACAAGATCCTTCCGTGTAGTTCTGGGCTGATTCCTCAAAGTTCTCATGATCATTGAAACTCCACGAGGTGAGATCTTGCGTGGAGCCCCAGATCGAAGGAGACTGACAGTTATTTTGTGTTTCTTCCATTTGTGAATAATCGCACCAACTGTTGTCACCTTCTCACCAAGCTGCTTGGCGATGGTCTTGTAGCCCATTCCAGCCTTGTGTAGGTCTACAATCTCGTCCCTGACATCCTTGGACAACTCTTTGGTCTTGGAATCTGATTGATTGATTGCTTCTGTGGACAGGTGCCTTTTTACAGGTAACAAACTGAGATTAGGAGCACTCCCTTTAAGAGAGATCTCCTAATCTCAGCTCATTACCTGTGTAAAAGACACCTGGGAGCCAGAAATCTTGCTGATTGATAGGGGGTGAAATACTTATTTCCCTCATTAAAATGCAAATCAATTTATAACTTTTTTGAAATGTGTTTTTCTGGATTATTTTGTTGTTATTCTGTCTCTCACTGTTAAAATACACCTACCATTAAAATTATAGACTGATCATTTCTTTGTCAGTGGGCAAACGTACAAAATCAGCAGGGGATCAAATACTTTTTTCCCCCACTGTAATATATACAGTTGCATCATTATCTGCCTACTTACCAAGATTCATGATTTTATTGGCATTGACAATGAAGCACAATATAAAATTAATGGATGTAATTAGAATATAAAATGATTAAGTGCCATTTTGTGTGTGTGTGTGTGTGTGTGTGTGTGTGTGTGTGTGTGTGTGTGTGTGTGTGTGTGTGTGTGTGCGCACATTAAACTCACATCTGGTGTGAAAAGGTACTGTAGTCCATCAGTGGCTCCAGGAAGTGTGAGGGCTTGTATAAGAAAAATTGTTAACACCACGTAAGGAAATGTAGCTGTTACATACACCGCCTGCACACACACACACACACACACACACACACACACACACACACACACACACACATTGCGTTGTTAAAAAAGATGTGTCATGTATTTATGGTATGTATTGCATTTAAAAGTGAGTACTGTGTTTAAATATTGTGTATTGGTTTTATGATGTCATACATCTGTAGCATATAGCTCAATATTGTGTTTTTGAAGGTATATAGTGTTGTCAAAGGTGTGTAGTTTTGTTAAAGATGTGTAGTTTTGTCAGAGGTGTATAGTGTTATCGAAAGTGTACAGTGCAAAAGTATTTGCCCCCAGCCTGATTTCTTCTGTTTGTGTATATATCGCATACTAAATTGTTTCAGAAGTTAAAACAAGATCTAAGATAAACCAAAGGCAGCCTGAGTAAACACACAATACAGATTTTAAATGATAAAGTTATTTATTGAAGCAAAAAAGTTATCCATTAACAACTGGGCCTGTGTGAAAATGTATTTGCCCCCGTAGTTACTAATTCCCCAAATCTATGAAACTGCATTCATAATGGGGTTCAGCTGGACTAGACACAACCAGGTCTGATTACTGCAAACCCTGTTCAATCAAATCAACACTCAAATAGAACTTTTTCAACAGCATGAAGTTGGTTAAAAGGTCTTACCCAGTAATACACTATGCCAAAGTTGAAAGAAATTCCAGAAATGATGAGGAAGAAGGTGATTGAAATACATCAGTCTGGGAAGGGTTACAAAGCTATTTCAAAGGCTCTGGGACTCCAAACAACCACAGTGAGAGCCGTTATCTCCAACTGGAAAAACTCGGCACAGTAGTGAACCTTCCCAGAAGTGACCGACCTCCAGGAAGTCACAAAAGAGCCAAGGACAACGTCAAATGACCTACAGGCCTCTCTTG
Source organism: Cranoglanis bouderius (assembly GCA_023630585.1). NCBI lineage: Eukaryota > Metazoa > Chordata > Actinopteri > Siluriformes > Cranoglanididae > Cranoglanis > Cranoglanis bouderius. The sequence continues at coordinate 24,049,542 of CM042545.1, read as the reverse complement.
CATCAATAAAGGTCACTGTTCATGACTCCACTATCAGAAAGACACTGGGCAACAATGGCATCCATGGAAGAATGGTGAGGTGAAAACCACTGCTAACCCAGAAGAACATTAAGGCTCGTCTGAATTTTGCCAAAACACACCTTGATGATCCTCAAACCTTTTGGGAGAATGTTCTGTGGACTGATGAGTTGAAAGTGGAACTGTTTGGAAGACAGGGGTCCCGTTACATCTGGCGTAAACCAAACACCGAATTCCACAAAAAGAACATCATACCTACGGTCAAGCATGGTGGTGGAAGTGTGATGATGTGGGGATGCTTTGCTGCTTCAGGGCCTGGGCAACTTGCAATAATTGAGGGAAACATGAATTCTGCTCTCCACCAGAAAATCCTAAAGGAGAATGTCCGGTCTTCAGTCCGTAAGTTGAAACTCAAGCGCAACTGGATTATGCAGCAAGATGATGATCCAAATTACAGGAGTAAGTCCTAGTCCTAGAAGTAAGTGAAAGTCTGCTCTCCCGTTATCGGAAGTGTTTGGTTGCTGCTAAAGGTGGCACAACCAAATTTTAAGTTTAAGGGGGCAATTAGTTTTTCACATGGGTGATAGGTGTTGGATAACTTTATTTTGCTTCAATAAAAAAATAATAAATAAAAACTGTAGTGTTTGTTTACTCAGGTTGCCTTTGTTTTATGTTGTATTTTGTTTGAAGATCTAAATCTAGTATGAGATACACACAAAAACAGAAGAAATCAACACTGTGTATTGTTGTTAAAGGCGTGTATAATGTTGCTGAAGAGGTACTGTATGTTGTCATTAAAGGTATGTATAGTATTGTCGAAGGGATGTAGTGTTGTCAGAGGTATGATTAGTGTTGTCGAATGTGTGTATAGTGTTGTTGAATTTGTGTAGTGTTGTGAAGCTGTGTAGTGTTTTCCAAGGTGTGTGTAGTGTTGTGAAGGAGTGTATCGTGTTGTAGAAGGCATGTGTAGTGTCCTTGAAGGTGTGTGTATTGCTGTGAAGGTGTGTGTAGTGTTAAGTTGTGTGCTGTGACCTTGCCGATGGTCTCGATGCCGCGGATGAAGCAGACGTAGACGATAGCCCATGCGGTAGCGACACACACCACCATCCACCACTGCAGCGAGCCATTCATCTCGATGTCTGGCGTGATGTTCAAGGTCTCACGATACCAGTAATAATTCACCGGCGTCCCCTCAACACACTCCGCCACGTACTCTGCAAAATAATACCATACGCTTGTGCACATAATCTGGAACATGTGTGTATGGTGTTGTTTGTTTGTTGTTTGTTCTATATGAGTGTGTGTATGTATGTGTCGTGTGTGTGTGTGTGTGTGTGTGTGTGTGTGTGTGTGTGTGTGTGTATACCTGTCTGGTTTTCACTCAGAGGACACTGTGACCATGGCAAGGGGTCCTGGAAGGAATTAAATAAGTACCACAGAACCCAGGCCAAGATGGTGTTATAAAACATTCCTACAAGGAATGAGACCATCATCGACGCCATACCTACACACACACACACACACACGCACACACACACACACACACACACACACAAAAAAAAAGGTGAAAACTGTGATTAGACTCTGATTAAACTACAACAGTATATGAGTAGATGTGTTAGATGTGAATTTTACTGATTGGATTGTGATTGGACTAACCGACTCCGCCCAGGTAGGGTGAGATTGAGTTCCACACTCCAATGCTTCCCTTGCGGAGACTCTGTCCAATCGCAAGCTCCAGATACAGCAGAGGTAAACCCTCAAACACCAGTGCAATCAGATATGGGATTAGAAATGCACCTGAAAAACACACGTTATGGTAAAACATTCATTTATTTATTATTACAAGAGAGCAGTTTTGCTGTATATTGACAAAGGCCTTGAACTTTAGTATTTCAGAATATCGTAAAAGCATGATGATAAAATTATAGGCCATTATTATGTAATGATGCTGTAACAGTGCAGTAAAATATACTGATTTTTTTATTGACATGTGAGATGGAGCACTCTGTGGGTCTTGTTTAAAAATAGAATTGAGGAGTTTGTGATCTTGTGAAATTTCCATCAAGCAGCTATGGTTTAAAAGCAAAGGTGGTGTTTTGAGTGCTGTATTTTTCTGTGGTTCAGATAGTGGAGTATTGAATAATTTATATGATGGAGAATTGTAGTATTTCCATGGTGTAGAAAGTGGAGCATTGGAGTATTTTTCCATGGTCAGTCTCTTATATTGCGGATGCAGATTATTTAATGAAAAGTAACATATCATCTGATTTTATGTTGCATGTTTGATGAATTGACTGATAGAGTTGGGATACCCGATCCCCGACTCAGACTCGAGTCCAATTATGAACGAGCTCGGACGAACTAATTTGTACTCGGACTTGACACGGACTCGGAAATTTTGGACTCTGAAATTGTCCCGAGTACCGTCGAGTCCGTGTCATGTGCAGGGGTGTAACCTGGCCTGGGCATTTTATCTTTATCCCTGAATAATTCTCCACTTGGAGCGGTTTGTCACTACGGAACTGAAGGTCAGTAAAAGAAGACGGTCTGTAATTTAATATCTTCAGTGAACGGAGGAGAGACCCATCAGACAGAGTTTACAGGAAAACATGTGGAAATACTCGTGTCTTATTGGCTGACAGCCTCAATTCTGCCAAACACTATAGCTCACAGTCAGTGTCAGGGGAAATGTATAAAATGGATATGATTTTATTTTATTTTTTAAACCAGTAAAGGAGTTGAAACTGAAACAGTAACATCCTCTCGTACTGAGCAGGAAAACAAGGTGTGGAAATGTCTGTACGAGTTGGTGAATGTGTATAAGTTGGTGAATATGATATGAGCAGAGCATAAGGACAGATAACGCACGCTGCATGGCTCTGTAGCAGATAAACTGAGCTACAGTGATAGATTAGCTGTTCCTCCCCTTAGCGACACCAAACTATCGTGTTAGATAACCAAAAGGTTTTATATTTTATCGGTCTGGTAGTCCTGCAAAGTGATTTTTTAATGGAGAAGAATCTGGGCTCAGCCCCAGATGATTAACAGTTCAGCTAACACCCCTGGTCACGTGTAACATGAAAAGAAAGATTAAAAAATAAATAACATCATAAAATTAAGATAATAAGAAATGAATGAATGTCATCATGTCAGAATGCAGGTCTGGCCGAGTGTTCATGTAAACACAGTCGGTTATGTCTTAAGTGAATGTAAACAGTTGGGAAATCGGAGGTGTGTCAGTACAGTATATCGGATCTGTGCATCAGGTCTTAAAGTGACAGCAGCCTAATAAACCTGCTGCTGTCTGAGTCATTAATGTTCATCACATAACAAAACACACAGAGAAAATCACTCACTCACTCATATGACTGAATAACTTCAGTAAATTTAATAAGAATCACTGTATATGTCACACAGTGAAGTCTATTTTATTTTACATTTAATTACTTTATTCAGTTTCCATAGTATTTCTTACTTGAACACTACTGATAGACCTGTCTGAGAAAACGTATCGTTATGGTGGAATAAGATTGTAGTCATATCGCCCAGCCCTAAACATTAGCATTCGGTGATTACAGTCTTGAATTTCACATAAAATCTGAAATGCACTTCTTAATGTAGTAAATATTATTTTTTCTTTTCATTTTTGGAATTAAAATGTAAAAAGTTAGAAGAACAGAGCTGTGTTCAGAAATGAGTTTGTTGTCGTTCATAGACAGAGTAAAAGCAGTAATAAAGCATGAAGCTTGTTGTTATGACCGGCTGCTGAATGTAACTCTACTCTGTTCTCTCTCTCTCTCTCTCTCTCTCTCTCTCTCTCTCTCTCTCTCTCTCTCTCTCTCTCTCTCTCTCTCTCTCTCTCTCTGCCTATATAACTGTGGGGGAGACGCATCAAATCACTGAAATGTCAACTCCAACTGGAGGACACAATATAGTGTGATACAATAACAAAACAGGTTCAGTTGTATTTTCATACATTTGTAATATAATAAAAGTTCTACATTTACCTCTATATCTCTTTTTTTCTTTAAAACCATTTTGTGATAATAAACTAGTTGAGTTGCCGATGACATGAAATAAAAATATTAAATGGCGATGGCAAGATGTAATAGTGGTATTTATTTATGTTGCCATTGGTTTGTGAAGGTTAAAATATTAATTTAACAGCTCAGTGTCGAGTTTACAATTATAATTTAAAAATATTTTTTCTATTTAATTACTTTCTGGACTCGACTTGGACTCAGCCATTAAGGACTCGGACTTGAGTCCGACTCAGACACGGACTCGATTGGTTAAGGACTTGACTCGACAAAGGTGGACTCGGACCCAACACTGTTGACTGATGTACTGTTGATGTTTATATTTTGCCATATAACTGCAGCTAAAGGTTGAATAAAAATGGAATATCAGGACAGGCAGAGTGGGCATCCCTGTCCATTTCCTGTCTGCAGCGTGAAACTTTGAGATATTAGTAATAACTCTTAGTAATAATTGTGTCTTTAGGTGAAGTTTAAAGAATCTTAAACTAGAATCCATTATTTTCCAAAGCCTAATGTATTTAATGGGCTGAATAAGGATGTCACAGCAGACACTCCACATAAACAGATTTTTAAATTAAAATTTTACATTTTCTTTAAGGAGATGTTTTTGTAACGTTTATGGAAGGAGTCTCCAGTGTCATCGCTTTGTAACAGTCAGAGGTCAAGCTGAAACTTTAAGTTTTCTGACATCTTTATATTTAGGTTTCTCAGTAACATGTGAAGCTGGGTTTTTTTTTACACTGTTAACTTCAAGTTGGTGAGGGAACGACCATTTATAACTGCTATAATGTAAGTGACAACAGGAACTGACTTGTTTTCCAAACATTAAATGGATAAAAAGTTGGTGTCTGGCATAAGAGGAATAAAACACTTGGGGATGTGCTGTTTTAGGAAGATAATCAACTTCAAGGTGGTAACAGTAACTCCAACCTGTTACACAGTATTTTCCCAAAATAGGTTCTTCTGTTCTTAAAGTACATTTAAGCAGGAAATTACCAAAATTTTTAACATTAAAAGATAATTACCACAGACACAAGGTGAGAACTTCCAACCACATGCGCAGCTTCTTTACAAAAACCTCATCTTACCTCCTCCGTAAATCTGGCACAGATATGGGAATCTCCACACATTTCCAAGTCCCACCGCAAATCCGACACACGTGAGCAGATACTGGACTTTGTTGTCCCATTTCGGCCTCACTTTGCTTTCTTCCTCAGCTGCTCTGTCCTCCATTATTGTAAGTATTTCCTGTATAGTTCCTCTTCTTGAGCTCAGTGACTCTCACTGAACCACCCAAAATGAGATCAGTTGCGATCTGTGGCTTTTTATTGATTTTGGAGAATGGACCAATAAGGTCTGAGCATTTCTGGGAGAATATTCCTCACTTGTTTAATGGATAACCTAAACAGAGTCAACCCAAATCACAGCTCAATATAAAAAAAAAAAAGATAAAATAAATTAAAATTGGATTTTATGAAAGCAAAGGTCGTGCACATTTACAGCTGTGATGTTTTATAAGGTGCATTAGGTTTTTATGTGGACGTCTGGCCTCGTAAAAGAAAAAGTGCAATGTGTGAAAACAAGCTGTCTTATACAATATGTACATATTGATACAGACAGATAGATAGATACATTAATATAAGAATTCAACAAAAAAACATACTGGAAGACAAATATATTAACATTCCCAACACAACATTGATGGTATTTTTTGTTTTTTAGTTTATTGTGACTTCATTATTTATTCATTTCCTGATGTTTTTATGCTCATGAGCACTTTGTCAGTTACGGTGCTAAGCCTAATTTTTTCTGAATGTCTTTTACAACACCGCTCCCATATGAACTTAAAGAGAGCCACTCCAGGAATACAGAGGCACGGAATTCCGGCCAGGATGAATATGATGCCACCGATCCAGTCAGGATACGCCACTTCAGCCAGTGCTGGGAAACCCGGCTGTAGGAAAGCAAGGAGATGAAAGTTTAAAAATTCAGGTGCATCCTTTTCTTTTACCATCTTATTCATCCTAAAACTTCAGACAATTTTCTCTGACTAGATCAGACTTTTTTCTTACAGAACCTTACAGAAGAATCAGAAAGAAGGTTTTCTTTTGAGGTTTTCAGAACGCTTTGCAAATTTTAAAGTTGTAGGATCCAAACCTTTTACTATCTACATTTGTTCTTATACTAATGTGATGCATATATTTATTTAAATTGTATATAATTGCATTGTATTGTCTGATAATTAAACTGATATTTATCAGACTTGCTAGTTTTGGCTAGGTGTCTTTCTTGAATGTACAAAACATCTTAACTCATGCACTTGTGCGTCTCGCAGTGAACTTAAACTTCTTGGAACGTTAACTTTTAGAAAGCATTCACTATGAAGCCAAACTTTATTACGTCGCATTTTCAGAACACTGCAAGCATGTTGTATGTGTTACTGACATTCTGAGAACATTTTCTGTTAGCTTTACAGAAGTAAAGAGGAATACCGAGTCAGGATCCCAGACACTGTAGGTTAGCTTTTTGCTAACAGTTTTCATGAAGTAGAAAACGAGGATGACCAGGAGGATGAGAGGACTGAGGACTCTCCACGTAGCCTGCCAGAAGATGTTGGGCTTATGACCGACCATGAACTCCATGTCCTTATTAAACCTGATGTGAAATATCAAGTTAACCAGAAGCTTCCAAGCCAAACACAACAGAGTCAAATGGGTTAACTAGACACCTGGATACCTGTCAATGCCATAGACGTAAACCAACGCAAACAGCTCACACAGAGCTACTATGAGCAGTGGGATAGACGCCGCGAACCCATCGAACAGAGCTAGCCAATAGTTTCCAGAAGACTGCACAAAAACAAGAGCAATGATGAAGGAGACCAGACATGTCAGACCTGCAACACAGACAATCTAGATTAGTCTATAAACTATAAAAACTCTCAATAGCATGTATTCAGAGTCCAAAAGTTCTGTCAGTATTTACATTGGGATTTACATGGGGACTCATCCAGAGTCGGGTTACGCAGAGTTATATTGCACTACGACAGTCACTTGTGTCCTCAATGTGATAAAGGTACAACATACTAAATTATGAGTTGTTTAATTAAAAAATGTCAGCATTTGTGTTAATTTGATGCATTCTCCTGTAAAGAAAACATGCCCATGGTTTGAAGAATAAGCTGACCTACAGTGGGGGAAAAAAGTATTTGATCCCCTGCTGATTTTGTACGTTTGCCCACTGACAAAGAAATTATCAGTGTATAATTTTAATGGTAGGTGTATTTTAACAGTGAGAGACTGAAATAACAACAAAAAAATTCCAGAAAAACACATTTCAAAAAAGTTATAAATTGATTTGCATTTTAATGAGGGAAATAAGTATTTGACCCCTTTGACTTAGTACTTGGTGGCAAAACCCTTGTTAGCAATCACAGAGGTCAGACGTTTCTTGTAGTTGGCCACCAGGTTTGCACACATCTCAGGAGGGATTTTGTCTCACTCCTCTTTGCAGATCCTCTCCAAGTCATTAAGGTCATTTTCAATGCCCTGGCTGAGGAAAGGAGGTTCTCACCCAAGATTTGACGGTACATGGCCCTGTCCATCGTCCCTTTGATGCGATGCAGTTGTCCTGTCCCCTTAGCAGAAAAACACCCCCAAAGCATAATGTTCCCACCTCCATGTTTGATGGTGGGGATGGTGTTCTAGGGGTCATAGGCAGCATTCCTCCTCCTCCAAACACGGCGAGTTGAGTTGATGCCAAAGAGACCTGACCACACCTGACCACAACACTTTCACCCAGTTCTCCTCTGAATCATTCAGGCAAACTTCAGACGGGCCTGTACATGTGCTTTCTTGAGCAGGGGGACCTTGCGGGCGCCGCAGGATTTCAGTCCTTCACGGCGTAGTGTGTTACCAATTGTTTTCTTGGTGACTATGGTCCCAGCTGCCTTGAGATCATTAACAAGATCCTCCCATGTAGTTCTGGGCTGATTCCTCACTGTTCTCATGATCATTGAAACTCCACGAGGTGAGATCTTGCATGGAGCCCCAGACCGAGGGAGACTGACAGTTTCTTCCATTTGCGAATAATCGCACCAACTGTTGTCACCTTCTCACCAAGCTGCTTGGCGATGGTCTTGTAGCCCATTCCAGCCTTATGTAGGTCTACAATCTTGTCCCTGACATCCTTGGACAGCTCTTTGTTCTTGGCCATGGTGGAGAGTTTGGAATCTGATTGATTGATTGCTTCTGTGGACAGGTGTCTTTTTGCAGGTAACAAACTGAGATTAGGAACACTCCCTTTAAGAGAGTGCTCTTAATCTCAGCTCATTACCTGTGTAAAAGACACCTGGGAGCCAGAAATCTTGCTGATTGATAGGGGATCAAATACTTATTTCTCTCATTAAAATGCAAATCAATTTATAACTTTTTTGAAATGCGTTTTTTGGATTTTTTTTGTTGTTATTCTGTCTCTCACTGTTAAAATACACCTACCATTAAAATTATACACTGATCATTTCTTTGTCAGTGGACAAACGTACAAAATCAGCAGGGGATCAAATACTTTTTTCCCCCACTGTATGCTAAGATGTGCCGTAAAGCTGAGCGAAAGAGGAACAGAGACAAACTCCATGTTTGGAAAAACATGTTACCAAAGTTTAAAATACTTATCAAATACTTTTTTACCCCACTGTAGCACTCATCTGCTACATTTACAGCTCACTATAAGCTCATTCATTATTTTACAGATGTGCACAATTTCAGTCCTTACTGTTCGCTTAACTCAACTCTGAATGTGGCCTTTATAATGAACTTACCTGTTAAAACAGATTTAGGCCAAGTCTTGGGCAAGACATTCAGGTCCTGCAGAGGCACCACAGCCCCTTCAATATGGCCAAACATGGTGGAAAGTCCCAGACAAAAGAGCATGATGAAGAACAGCACTGCCCACAGAGGAGAAATTGGCATATTGGTGATGGCCTCTGTGAACACAATGAAGGCCAGACCAGTACCTTCTACTCCCTGCAAACCAAAATACAAGGATTTTTATTTTATTTTTTTTACCTCCATATCATTTCAAGCCAGAAGATATTTTTCAGACTGTACCTGACTGAGGAAAGTCTGCATGTCGCAGGTCTTCAAATCGAGCTCCTGAATTATTGATGGTGATGTGCTGTTGAGAACCTGTAGAACTTCATTGTAGTTACTCTCTGTGATGTTTCCCTCTGGAAGGTCAAACGCATTCAGGAGGGCCAAAATGTTTCTGTTTAGCAACAAAAGCAAGAGCCATGAAGTGTTTTGAGAAAAGGAAATGCTAAACAGGAAATAATTTGAGAAGAACAGGCCCACAACAGGAACCAACCTTCCTAGACATTCCTCATATTTTTCTGTGGCTCGGAAGCCAATGATGGAGTAGATGACCGTAGCTGAGTACACGGACGTCATTCCATTTATGACTGAGATTATCACTGAATCCTGTTCACAGTTGTTGCTGGTAAAACAATGAAGGTATGAAACAGTTAAAACTCTACTTCATGCCTTCATCTCTTCATTGAAATTTAATTTCGGTTCGCTTACTGCACTGGGTTGTAGCTGGAGAATGAGATGAGTCCTCCAAAAGCCACTGAAAAGGAGAACAACACCTGAGCACCTGCATCCAGCCAGGTGGAAGGATTCAGCAACTCATTCACCTTAAAAAATGCAATTACAAATAATCACAGTGTATCACATCACCAGAATACTGTGAGCATGCATGTAAATTTGGCCATGTTTGAAATACGTAAAGGGAACCCTACATCTGGAGTGAAGAGGAACTTGAGCCCATTGATGGAGCCTTTGAGAGTCAGTCCTCGTATCAGGAAGATGGTGAGGACCACGTAGGGCAGAGTGGACGTGATATAAACAGCCTAAAAGAAGAAGAAAATCTTGATGGATGGGAATAGATTATCCTCTCAGAAATTGGCATAAAAATTTTAATAGTTTTGATTATGTAAAACATTGGAGACTCTCATCGGGAATTCTAATAGTATGACCGAGTTTATAAGTGTAGAGTACGATTATGACCAGAAAATTTTTATTTTTAAACAACAGGGAATGGTCAATACCTGCTTCAATACACATGTGCATTGTTCTTCTTAGATTCTGATTTCATCCTTGTTTATTTTGAAACAGGATGTTTAATAGCCAGGATGTTATGTGACTAGTGTAACCTCACAGCTGATGATTGCTACAATTCACCCATCTTCTGAGATGAATCAACATTCAACATTGAATCTCTCACACCAAAATACTTTGAAATACTTCTTGTCATTGGATCACTTGGCAGAGATATTATCAGTTAGCAGAGATAGAGCAATGGCAAGCCTGGCCCTACTGTTTCTTTCTGTCTGACAGTCAGCATAGTATTGCAGAATAAGCTAAATCTTCCTTAAGGCAACATGTTGCCAGTTTTTACTGTAAAATTCTCAACAAATCTGTGAAATTTATGATTTGTTGTGCCAGACAAGAGGGATGAAAGTACATTTTTGATAAAGTTTACACCACTCTAGGAACAGATTTTTGGGAATCTGCTAAATCTATGATCGAACAGTTTGATGAGCCAGCCTGGAGTGAGGAAAATACATTATTGATAAAATTCACACCACCCTGCAAAGGTTATACCTTGACTTTATTTTGCAGTGATGTTTAGTTATTTGTAATGGTTCACTATTTAATAATGTGTGAAGGTACACTATGGTTGATGGGGAGCAGTAGCTCAGTGGTTAAGACGTTGGACTACTGATCGGAAGGTCGTGAGTTGGTAGTGAGTTCCCAGCACTGCCAAGCTGCCACTGTTGGGCCCTTGAGCAAGGCCCTTAACCCTCAATTGCTCAGATGTATAAATTAAATAAATGTAAGTTGCTCTGGATAAGGGCGTCTGCCAAATGCCGTAAATGTAAATGGTTGAGTGTTATCTGCATACAGAGAGGATTGAACCGGAAGGTATCGTGTGATGATTCTCATCTGCATCTTATTATCACCAGCCTACTTGTGTGTATTTCTTTGTGCTTTCACTGACTGCCATGAGTCAGAGAGGGAGAGAATGAGTGGAAGAGCTGGTGGAGCTTGCAACACACACTCATTATTATTACTTACTTTATACTTATTATGTCTAGCCATAAGCTATACAACAAAACAACAGTAAGATAAAATCAGAACGTAACACAATAATCTGGATTTTCGTACTTTGCCGGTGGTTTCAATTCCTCGGATGCAGCAGACCCAGAGAACCGTCCATGCTGCGATCAGACACAGCACCACCCACCACTGCAACCCACCTGAGTCCTCGATTCTAGTTGAGATATTCAGAGTTTCTCTGTACCAGAAATAATCCACAGAGGAACTGCGGCCGCATTCTGACACCACACCTGTAGGGGGAAATCAGAGAGGTTCTCAGTTCTCACTCCATGCATTAAATCATCTGTTTGTTCATTGTTACCTGTTCTGTTTTCATTTAAGGGGCACTGAGTCCATGGCAGTGGATTCTGGAAGGAGTTGAAGAAGTACCACATGACCCAGGCTATGATGGTGTTGTAGTACAGACCCACCACAAAGGAACACAACATGGAGGCGATACCTGAAAACCCAGAGTACGTGATCATGTTTATGTTCAGTTTATGTTCAAAGGTGAAAGTTCCTCATATATATAGAGTTGGGTTGTGCAGCTGCTTAAGTCGATCTGAGAACATTGTATATTCCTCATTTAGATTAGCAACCTGAATTAGCCAACACCTGACTTAATCCACTGGAGGTGAAAATGGTTCTCAAAGTTGGATGTTGATGAAATAATTATTTCCTGCTGACATTTCTTGTATAATAAACATTATACATCTCACCAAGTCCAGTAAGGTAAGGGCTGATGGACCTCCAGACCCCAATGCTGCCCTTCCTCAGTCTCTGTCCGATGGCAAACTCCAGATGTAGGAGAGGAATTCCCTCCAGGATCAGAAGCAGGAGGAAAGGAATCATGAATGCTCCTGGAGACACCAGGGTATTATACGGGAATTGTGATGATGTAATTATGCTACACGTGGGACATCTGATGAACTCGGGCACATTCAGGATACAAAGTGGGGGGAAAACATACACCTCCATTACAGCTTGGGTTTTGTTAGTGACAAGCTAGCCAGCTAACAATAATCATAAGTTCATGATGTGTTTATTTAAGAGTGAGCATACTATACTTTACTTACTTACTATAATTTCATTTATAGTACTGGAGTCATATTTTATTTAGTATTTACTATTGAGGACACCTTCCCAACTTTCTAAGTAGAAGTTCCAAGTTGAGTTTTCTTCATTTTTTTCTAGTCTGACGTCAGAAATTCAGAGTTACACATTTCAGCTGAATGTGGCATTAATTCCATAACTTCCGTATACAAATCTCAGCCAGTTCAGTTTTCAGGTTTAGTTCTACTGGGTATTTCCCATTAGTTTTATGTCTGTCTGTATGTATGTATGTCAGGACTGAGTGAATATTGCGTAACCTCCACACTTTAACCTGCACTGTATGCTTGAAGCTCAACACTGTACAGCACATTTTGAATTTGTTTGAATTATTGTTGAATTATTAATGGGTGATCTGATTACTGGAGCCTAATGCTTCGTTTTTTAACTTATGTGTCCAGGACTTAAAGGTCAAATCACAGAATTGGGTGAACATTATTATTATTATTATTATTATTATTATTATTATTATTATTATTATTATTAATCTAAATCTGTATTCCTCACAGGTCAGGAACATGACATTTTGTGACATTAGACTAATCTCGTACTTTCAGAACACTAAAAAAACATTTGAGAGAACCAAGTTCTGTTTAGTATACCCAAAGGCTCAAAAATGTTTAATAACTAATAACCAACCCTAGCTTCTGTAGCTTCTCAGGACACAGTTTAGTCCAATTCTTTAAGAACCCAAAGATGACAGGTCCTACCTCCGCCGTGGCTCTGACACAGGTAAGGGAACCTCCAGACGTTCCCCAGTCCCACACAGAACCCCACACAGGTTAGCATGTACTGAGCTTTATTGTCCCACTGAGGACGGTCTCCAGCCTGGACCATCTCCATGGCCTCCAGCTCAGCATGGGAGGGGATTCGGTCCTCCAGACCCGGGTTCGGCAGCTTCAGCTTCATTCCTGCTCTCTGTCCTCAAACAGAGACCTGCTTCTGGTGGCTATCTGATGGTGTGTATGTATAATTATATAGGCGTACACCTATATATATGTGTGTGTGTGTGTGTGTGTGTAAAAGGTCTTCCCTGTATTAATAAAGACCTTCAGCACTTGGATGGTTTTATCTTCAGAATGCAGATACTTTGTCTAAAATAGATAAGTGCTAATGCATACTGGCAGACCACGAATGCTTTATTTCCCAATACTGACGCTTAACAATGCCATGACTTCACAAGTATTTATACTGGAGCTCTGCTTCAATGCAGTATTAACAAATTCAACCAACTGAGCCAAAATTACAGCCTGAAATACATTACATATTATTGCTTTATTGTGTACAATAAATCACTTTATAGTGTAATTGTTAAAAGCCATGACAAACTGCAAGAAAAAAAGAAACAAATGCATTTACATATAAACATTGTTTACTGTACAACAATTGATTCTACATTCTAACCCTCTGTTCACAAACCTTACCACTGGAGCAAGCATTCAAACAGAAAAATGTTTGTTGAAGGAACTATAAATTCTCCATTTTACTAGCAAATACTACAGGAAAGTGATGAAAGAATGGCTGGAGAAGAAAACAGTTCAAGTTTTGGACTGACTGAGTGTGCAGACTTTAATCCAGTTGGACATGTAGCATGCAAGAAACCCACCATCACTGAGATGTTGAAAAAAAATCCATCCATGTTGACATGCTTCAACAAGTCCCATCATATTTTAGGTCATATGTATGCAGAAATCTCCACAAACCTTCTAAGAGCACTGTAAACAATCACTAGCAAAGCAGGTACTTCCACAGCTTCTTCCACAGTTAAACACAGTTGTGTAACATGATCTAATCCAAATCCACATCGGACATGAAGCCTTGCATGAAGGGTCACGTCAAGACCTCATTCGATCCACACCCATTTTAATCTGTTTTGGCAAATCTTGTATTTGTTTTTTTGTTTGTTTGTTTGTTTTCAGAAAGATATTAAGTGTTTAATGTTTAATAATGAACGGAATAAGCTTAGTTCAAGAGGTAACTGAAAGCTCACTCATGGTGTGGAAAGTAATGTCCACCAGATGAAACGTGGAGTTTCGACTGGGAAATTTATGGTTTGGAGTTTTTCATTGCTTTTGAGCAGTTTTCAGCTTTCCGGTGCTTGGACCCCTAATTACAAAGATAATTTCCGAGCTTCTGTGAGTCAAAGGTAAGTGAATTTCAGAGGGATCCCATGTGTAGCCCATAATTTCTTGTGATTGTATTGTCAGATTTTGGATTTTGTGGAGAACCATGTGGTTCATCCTGGCTCCAAGAATGTTAAAATTAGTTATCGTTAATCTTTAATTATCGAAGGTCAGGAACATGCCTTATATACATATATTAACATAAATTATATTAAAAGAAATAACTTATTTACAAATCTGAGGAGATGGATGGCTTCAAGTAGAATTTCTAACACAGATACGATATTTTTAGTTTCAGTTCATTCGTAATATAATCTTCACCTTTACCATAGTCCTTTCCCCATTATATGAAGCTGGTCAGTTTGTTGTTCTACACTTGCTTCAGTTCTGTCTGTATTTGAGCTGAAATGGTGTCAATTACTGGTTTCTGATCATCTTCTTTCCCACAGCAGCACTTCCTGATTAATTTATAAACAGCAACTAGTGGGATAACGAGGGCAGGAACTCCAGAAAGGATGAAGATGATTATATTGATCCATCCGGGGTAGTGCAGAACCTCTAAACTGGGGAAGTTTTTCTGTAAAAAAAAAAAAAAGAGAAAAAAAAAGTGAATCAGTGTTAGTTTCTCTAATGAACATGAAATAACATTCATAAATAAGTGTAATGATACATATTAATTCACGTTCAAGTTATTTATATCACAGGTTTATATTAATGCGCTCTTCTAATACGTTATTTTTGCTATAGTAACAGCTCATTCACAGGGACTCTCCACTAATAATAAAAAAGCTGTGTTTTTGTTTTTTGTCTTATTAAATTGAAGAGAGAATAAAGAGAGGGCTGGTGAGGGAACTACTGTTTATAGCTGCTATAACGTAAGTGACAACAGGAACTGACTTGTTTCACCAACGGTCCACACCATTAAATGGATAGAAGGTATGACGTGTTGTTCTTTTATAAATAAAAAATTGTAATCATTGGCAAGTTGCTGTGGTATAAGAGGAATAAAACACTTGTAGTAGAGCTGTTATAGGAAAATAATCAACTTCAGGTTGGTAACAGTAACTCTGAGGGTTTTATTCCTTACATAACAGACACTGAACATGAACTGCATGAAAAGAAGACACACGGAAGACGACAGTCACTATATGTTTAACTGTTAAAGTGTCAGGTTTGAGAGGACAGCCGTACCGATTCAGGGTTCCAGGCGATGTAGGTGAGCTCCCTGGTGGCAGTGGAGACCAGGTAGAAGATGAAGATAACGAGAACGATGAGAGGACTGATCACTCTCCAAGTGGCCTGCCAGAAGAAATTGGGCTTGTGTCCGATCATGAACTCGATGTCTTCATTGAACCTGTGAGGAAGACAAAACAGGACGCTAATGACTGTAGTGCAAGAGTGAGACACACACACACACACACACACACACACACACTTAATCACAACAAGTAAATCTAGATCTTTTAAAGCAGCAGACCCTGAGCAAACAAAAAACTATAGAAAAAACCCCAGAATAAAAGCGTGAGAAATATACAGCGTACACGCATAAAAGAAATAAAATAACATTAATCCACATGTGCAGGCCAAAGATGTAGGATTTAAAAACTTCCTCCTTTGTTATTATTATTATTATTATTTTTATTATTATTATTATTATTATTATTATTATTATTATTATTATTATTATTATTATTCACTCTTTTCAAAAATCATTTTAATTTGGCTTTTAATTTAAAGTACTTCCTCCATTTTGGTATTTCTCTTTTTAATTTAGCTTTAATTTCTGTCATTTTAACTTCATATTTTATTTTATTTACTCTGTGCATTTTATTTTTCATTAAACGATTTCTTTAATACTAAATTGTACATCTTCAATGTGTATGGAAAGTGCTCTATAAATACAGTTGTGTATAATAATAATAATAATAATAATAATAATAATAATAATAATAATTGGTAAGTATCTTTTGTAACTTGGCTTTGAACTTAAAATATTGTAACTTTTTTATTTTATCTTTGCTTTTTTAAAACTTATATTTCATTTTATTCTATGTCGTGTATTTGTAATCCCATTTCTATCACAATTTTTTTTGCATTGATATTTCTACACCATCTTTTATTGTATCTTTGTGCATTATAGTACTAACCTTTTTATTACTTTATTAAATTTTACACTACCTGCCTGAATAGCACTCTGAGCTACGTTGTGCATGAAAAGTGCTCTATAAATAAAGTTTTTATATAAATATACAGTAAATATCCATAGCAAACAATTCCACAGGTATTTTTTCACAGCCTGGCGGTTAGCATACATTAACAATGCTAATCTTTCATGAGTTTTGTTCGTATTGTGACACACTGAATCTCCAGGAAGAAACATTAAGACAAAAGGTCATGTATAAACACTTCACCGCAGGTAAACCTGTTTAAAACACAACCGCTAGCAGAAACACATCACAGCTACAAAGTGCAGCTCGACTAGCGACACTGCGACATCACATCAGTTCAGTTTAAACTTTACACACTGTTTCTCTATAAAATCTCTATTTTTATTTGGTTTCACTTTGAGCTATGAGCTGCTTTGCACTGAGTCTCCGGTTCATTTTTCAGCTTGCTAACAGAAAGAATATTTAGCCAGTTAGCATATTACAGTGCACAAAACATGCTAAAAGATAAGACAGATTTGATAATCAAAACAGAGCAAAGTGCAGCTAATTCTTTATCTTCACTGTAATAAAACAGATTGATTGAGGACTTGTTAGAGTTCAAGCCTGGTTTAGCCTGCGACTAGCAACATGATGCTAATAAAGATGGACATGCTAGTGCAGCTAGCATGATAATCTGCTTCTAACCAGAATAATCACTTCATTGCTCTATTTCAGTAGTCTTTCTTACTTTTTTCTTTCTTTCTTTCTTTCATTCTGTCTTTCTTTCTTTCTCAAAACCCCAGTCTATAATGGTGACGCTGCTGAATTCTGGATTGTGATTGGTCAGAAGGTGTTGATTAATTTTCTATAACAGAAGCTCTGACAATAGTGCAGCTGCAAACCACAGGTTTATATTAATGCACTTGATCCCCCCCCCAAAAAAAAGAAGTTGTGTAAAGCGTGGTGTAGTATCTGGGTCTGACCGGTCTATTCCGTAGATGTAAGCCACAGCGATCATCTCACAGAAGGCGATGATGAGTAAGGGAATGGAGCCGGCGAATCCGTCGAACAGAGCCAGCCAGTATTCACCAGAACGTTGTGTGAAGATCAGAGCAACGGCAAACGACACCAGACAAACAATTCCTGAAATTCAGATACACTCTCTGTTTAAAATAGCGTTCTCTCTGCACACAGCCATCACATATGAAAATACTACACCTTTAGTTCTAAATTATATTTATTATTAGCAATGTCAGCTTTTAAAAAATATTTTAATCCGTTACACGTCTCAGTGTTGTCTTAGAATTTTCATTTGGTGTAAGCATTAACAGGAAGTTACCCCATGGTGCTGCTGAATTCTGGATTCTGATTGGTCGGATGGCATTGATTAACTATAAAAAAAAAAGTTACTGCTCATTCATAAGTCAGTCTGTACACGATTTCCCGGAGTTTTTTTTTTTTTTTTGGTGATTTAATTTGTGATGCGGTTTGCATAGTCTTTTGTGCTTTTTTTGCGGAAAACCGCTTGAATTAGCGAAATAACAATCACAAAAAATTGTTTTGCACGGTCTTTCACAGTGATGTTGCTGGTAAATGAGACCTTTTAGCTGGACTCATGTTCGACGCACGTGAATCGAGGAGGGCTTTGGCTGCGTTTTGGTGACGTCACATGACGTGTCTCGGCCCAAATCTGCAGAAAATCTGTGGCAGTTTTTAAAAAATTTTATTGCGGAGGAGTTTTGCGAATTTAAATCCTGGAGAGACTGCTAAAGCGTTTCAGGTGGTGTCAAAACCAAAACAAAATGACTAGCTTGTACCTCTCCCGAAAAGCAAACAAACAAACAAGATATATGCAAATTTTAACCATAAACAATCGATTGTTATTTCCTGATCAAAAATCAGAAAGCTTTATACATTTTATTTGAAGTGAATAACCCTGATGTGAATCATTACCTTGTTGATACGAAGTGTGTTTACGCCACAGAGACGGTGAAAGTTTATCATAGATTGGATGCTTACACATACTTATCATGCGGATGGTTTCTGTATTGTGTATGATGAAGTTGGAGTCAAATACTCCTTGTTAATAAGGAAGGAGAAACATTTATGGCATTTGGCAGAGGCTCTTATCCAAAGTGACTTACATTCATCTCATTTATACAGCTGAGCAGTTGAGGGTTAAGGGCCTTGCTCAGGGACCCAACAGTGGCAGCTTAGTAGTGCTGGGGTTTGAACTCATGATCTTCTGAGCAGTAGACCAACACCTTAACCACTGAACTACCACTGTCTCAGAAACACTGTACGTGTATGGCTGGGTGAGTTATCTAGTTAGATCATTAGCTTTATTGTTTGGTAAATGAATGTGTTGCACAGCTGAATATTTACCTGTTTAGGATATAAGGTGAGTTTTACACAATTCTTTTCATTTGACTTGTTAATTTTTCATTTTTCACATGTGATTTTCTCACATGAATAATTCTGTGTTTTTAAAAAAAAAAATTTTTTTATTTACACATGATCACATATTCACATGATATCATATATTATGATACATATTCACATGATATCACGTGCAATTTCAGGGCATAAACATAGTGAAATGCACCTACATGTGTTTTTCCCCATTCATTCAATTCAATTCAGTTTTATTTCTATAGCACTTTTAACAATGGACATTTACATTTATGGAATTTGGCAGACACCCTTATCCAGGGCTACTTACATTTATCTCATTTATACATCTGAGCAGTTGAGGATTAAGGGCCTTGCTCAGGGGCCCAACAGTGGCAGCTTGGCAGTGCTGGGGTTTGAACTCATGACCTTCCGATCAGTAGCCCAACATCTTAACCACTAACATCATCACAAAGCAGCTTTACAGAAAGATATAAGTTTTGGATCTAAATTTTAAATTGATAAATTTATCCCCAAATGAGCAAGCCAGTGGTGAAATGAGGAAGAAACCTTGAGTGGAACCAGACTCAAAAGGGAACCCATCTCAAAAGGGAACCCATCCTCATCCACATAATGGGAAAAATATCCATCCATCCATCTATCCATTTTCTGTACTGTTATCCTACACAGGGTCGTGGGAAGCCTGGAGGCTATTCCAGGGAACTTGGGGCACAGCCTGGATGGGGGGCCAACCCATCACAGCACACAATCACACACACATTCACACACTTTGGACAATTTGGAAATGCCAATCAGCCTACAACGCATGTCTTTGGACTGGGGGAGGAAACCGGAGTACCCGGAGCACGGGGAGAACATGTAAGCTCCATGCACACAGGGCAGAGATGGGAATCGAACCCCCAACCCCAGAGGAGCAAGGTGCAACTAAGCCATAATGCCTGCCAGAAAAAAATATGATCGTGTGATTTTTGCATAAGGATATAGAGTCTGTTTGAGTGGTGGCTAACTTATATCAGCTTCAAGTCTTTTGTTTTTAAAGTTGTAGTAAAATGGACATCTGGTACCTGTTAGGACCTCTTTAGTCCAGCTCTTAGGGAAGATGTTCAGATCCTGCAGAGGCACCACGACCCCCTCGATGTTACCGAACATGGTGGAAAGTCCGAGACAGAAGAGCATGCTGAAGAACAGCACTGCCCACAGAGGAGAAATGGGCATTTTGGTGATGGCCTCTGTGAACACGATGAAGGCCAAACCAGTACCTTCTGCTCCCTGGTGGAACATGGAGTATGATGCTGATGTTACCCATGAAGCAAAATGCTAATTAAACTGTGAGGCTTGTTAAACACATTATTTAATCCAAGATCATAGAAAAGCAACAATTGTACTGTGGGATGGTAGATGAGACTGTTAAATTGGGGCTACAGCATGAACTATGGTTATGTGAGAGTTTACAGGCTTGGTGTTTGCCCAGCTGCCATGTGCACACTAAGTAAGCGGAGGTCTTACAGATTTAAAATGGAACCTACTGTAGTTGGTCATGGGGTCTCACCTGGCTGAGGAGATCCTGCATATTACAGGTCTTCAGATCAAGCCCCTGAATTATTGATGGTGATGTGTTGTTGAGAAAATGTAGGACATCATTGTAGTTATTCTCAGTTATGTTTCCCTCTGGAAGGTCAAACACATTCATGAGGGCCATGATGTTCCTGTTTACCAACACAGAGAGAGGCACAGTGAGGTTTGGTTTTGGTGGATCTACTGATATTTAGATGTTTAGAAGGCTCCCCACCAGTAGCTGGAGCTTGAGAATCCGGTTCAGATTTAAACCAGGAAAGGATATAATCACATACCCATTGAGACAGTCGTCGAACTTCTCCATGGCTCGGAAGCCGATGATGGAGTAAATGACAATGGCAGAGAAAACTGACGTGAGCCCATTGATGATGGAGATGATAACTGCATCCTGTTCACAGTTGTTACTAAAAAAACACAGTTAACATGTGAGTTTAACAGAAAAATAAGTATGATGTATGCTTCTTGTTTGCTGAAAGATTTACTCACTGTACAGAGTTGTAGCTGGAGAAGGAGATCAGTCCTCCAAAGGCAAGAGCAAAAGAGTAGAACACTTGGGCTCCAGCATCCAGCCATGTGCTGGGATTCGCCAACTCTTTTAACTAAACAAAATTAGATGGCTTCAGTTAAATCTGCAGGTAAAATAAAAGTGTTTGCAAGCACAAACCATTTTTAAATGGTTTAATGGAATTTTCATGAAATTCTGACTTTCCAAGATGACTTACAAGATGACTTCTAACATTTATGATCTACCTTAGCTTTATTGCTAGTGTTATTAGCACTTTTGGTCAAGATACTTAAGTCCAGTTTCAGGATTATTCTTCATTAGAAGGGTTTAGTCCAATCTGTCAGATATTGACCTAAGATGCTTCATGCTAAATGCTTTAGATTTTACAATTACTTCATTGCTGGATCATTAATTTTTGCACTGAAGCTTAGCTTTGCTTCCTGTAAAAGTTTTGTTTGGTCTGTGATCTGCTGTAGTCTGTACTGAGAGAACCGCCTGCCCTGCCTACTGAGTGGAAACAAGACACATTCTTTCAGAGAGCATGACAAAGCCCAAGGTCGGAATGTTAGGAATCAGAGTGCTCACATCTGGAGTGAAGAGGTATTTGATCCCTTCCATGGAGCCTTTGAGAGTCAGTCCTCGAATCAGGAAGATGGTGAGGACAACGTACGGCAGCGTGGATGTGATGTAAACAGCCTAGAAAAGACAAGAAGCCAAGGAGAGAAGGGATTTTAGACATTTCTGAAAAATATCTGGTGTTTAAAGCCTGTGGTGAGTCATGCTTAACTTTGGAACTCATGACTAAGCTTGGATGATGAATGAAGGTTTCTTGCACACGTCAGTTTTACGGTAGTGGAAGATAAAGCACATAAACATACTGACTGATCATAAAACCAACATGGACGTTGACCCGAGACACACCTTGTTTATCACCCCTGTTGTCTTCAGAGTGACTATCCATGCAGAACTGATTTTCAGCGTTAACTCACATTGTCTTTGGATGAAATGGCAATAAAATTTGGCTTACCTTGCCGGTGGTTTCAATGCCTCGGATGCAGCAGACCCAGACAACCGTCCATGCTGTAATCAGACACAGAACCATCCACCACTGCAACCCGCCTGAGTCCTCGATGTTATTCGACATATTCAGAGTTTCTCTGTACCAGAAATAATCCACAGAGGAACTGCGGGCGCATTCTGAGACCACACCTGTAGGGGGAGACAGAGAGAAGTAGAAGTTGTTCAAAATTTTTGTCTCAAGATTGAGAAACATCTTCTAGAATCTAGATCAGTGGTCACCAACCCTGTTCCTGGAGATTGACCTTCCTGAACACTTTAGCGCCAACCATAATGGTGCCCTGACCATCTAATCTTTGCCTTAAGAAGTTCTTGATGAACTAAAACAGGTGTGTTAGATTTTGCTTGGAGATGAAACCTGCAGGAAGGTACTGTAGATCTCAAGAAAGAGGGTTGGTAACTACTGGTGTAGATGAATACTATAGAAGTCCAGAGAGTTTGATGTATTACTATTTACTACCAGATTAACACACTGGCATAAATAAATCTTACCCAGAGTCACAGAAGTGATGGATATGGCCTAAAAGACCAAGGGCATAATAAAGAGCAAATAAATAAATAAATTGAATAATAAAATAAAATCCAAGACAGCACCTGTTCTGTTTTCATTTATGGGACACTGACTCCATGGCAGTGGATCCTGAAAGGAGTTGAAGAAGTACCACATGACCCAGCCTATGATGGTGTTGTAGTACATTCCAACCATACAGGACACGAGCATGGATGCAGTACCTGTGGAGAAATCATAAAATAATTCTTGGCTCGTGAATTAAAATCGGCATTTCAGATCACACACTGTGATGTGATTTAGGATCACTGCGACCAAAGATGACTGAAGACAAGGTTTTGTCATTGTGAACGCTGCTATGTCACTCGACCTGAAATCCACCAATAGGAGGACAGCAAAGCTTTTTTGTCTATTTTCAAATATTCCAGATTTCTGATTGGTGTAGAGATTGAATGACAGTCGAAGTAATGCTGTTTTGTGTTCTGTTAACTATTATTGAGTGCTAATCTCTCAGTCTCTCAACCTTGATGTTATATAATCTGTCTTTGCTAATTTTATGTATGTACTTCTTTATATCATGATGATGATGATGTTTAAGATTTCCATTCATTATTAATAAATGATTTGTCTATGCAATTTTTGCATTTGTTACACTATAAGTCTAAACTGTGACAAACATCAGGAGGGTTTTTTTTTTTCCAAATCAGGTAGGACCCAGTGAAGTGACAAATCCAAATGATTGGCATGAACGATTCCTCGGACCAATCCTATGGCTCATTTGGTCTGATGTTTCTTCAGTTCCCCACCCACAACTTTAGTTCCTACTTGCAATTAGTTCCCGTTTACTGTTTGATGCAAAAATGGAAGAAAAACTTATAAGCATAGTTTTATCTTTTCATGTCATATACAAGCTCTAATTAAATGTGTATAGAGAGAAATAGAAGGAAGTAGCAGAGATCGTTGGTGCCTCTGGTGAGTGTATGTAGCTAGTACTGTTAGTTAGTTTTGCTAATCTAATCTGAGAATGAAGATAGTAAAAAGCTGTAGAAGATATATATATATCATCAAATTGTATGATTGATCAAAAGGTCTTATTTGAAACTTCTGCCTTGAACATCGAACAGTGAATAAATAAAAATATACAAACACATTTATACTGCTAAACAGTGAAGCCTTGAACGGATTTGCTGTCGTGATCTGCAAGATGATGCAAACATGTCTACGCCAAATAATTCCTAAATTATTAAGTAATATGTAAGATTATTAACAATCTACTCATTTCTAGATCTGCCACCCAAATTAATCAACTTTGTCCCAGTGTATGATTCCGTAGGTTATACTCACCGACTCCGGATAAATACGGATGGATGGACCTCCAAACTCCGACACTTCCCTTCCTCAGTCTCTGTCCAATGGCGAACTCCAGATGTAGGAGAGGAATTCCCTCCAGGACCAGCAGGAGAAGGAACGGGATCATGAACGCTCCTGCACACACAGAAGGAACATGTTGGTATTCTTGATTTTGGTTTTAGTATTAACTGTGTGAGATTTTTTGTGGGATAGGACACTTTTCCAAAGTGGGAATTAATGGTAGACATGGTGGTCGAGAGTTCCAGTTCCAGTACCAACACCTCACCATCTCACCATCAATTTTGATGGTTCAACAAGTTTGTGCAGGAGAAGTGTATACTTTGAAGGAGGTAGAGTTTGATCTCTACATGATCTGCTGAATCCAGATTTTTTTGATTGGTCTGTGGATGGTTTGTACAAGAGGTGAATGAACTCTAATTACCCAACTGAGCGAGTTTCTTATCAGACTGTTGTACAATAAACTGACATTATTATTATTATTATTATTATATTTTACAAATGGGTGAATATTTAGGAGTTTCTATATTAATTAAAGAAAATGAAAGCACAACTGGATCACTAAGTAACTCTAAAGATACTATTGCTTATCTCTAAACGTGCAATAAAATAATCTGCATATCTGATAGCGTGGGCTTGCTATGATGATGAATTATCTCATGGACACTTAGAGATTAAAAAACCTCGGCAGATAAATATCAGGTTCAGCTTTTTTCCTACCACGCATTTATTATCTCAAATGTTTCATAAACATATATTTACTCCAGGGCTACAACAGTGGTGAGTGGTCCACTTGGGTTCTCCTGAAGACAATCATCTCTTTAGTCTTATCAACATTAAGATATAGATTGTTGTCTCTACACCATTCTGCGAGCTGGTTCACCTCCTCCCTGCATGCTGACTCATCATTGTTGCTGATGAGGCCCACAACTGTAGTGTCATCAGCAAACTTGATGATGTGATTAGAACTGAACTTAGCAGCACATTCGTGAGTCAGCAGGGTGAACAGCAGTGGAGTGAACACACAGCCCTGGGGGGCACCGGTGTTCAGTGTGGTGGTGCTGGACGTGGAGTTGCGATCTTGACGGACTGGGGTCTCCCGGACAGAAAGTCCAGGATCCAGTTGCAGAAGGAGGTGTTTAAACCCAGCAGGCTCAGCTTTGTCATCAGTTGTTGTGGGATGATTGTGTTGAAAGCTGAACTGAAGTCTATGAACAGCATCCTTACGTAATTGTCCTTTTTATCTAGATGGGTCAGAGACTGAATGAATGGTAGCAGATATGGTGTCCTCTGTTGAGCAGTTGGGACAGTATGCATACTGAAATGGGTCCAGTGTGGTGGGAAGACTGCTCTTTATATGTTCCATGACTAGCCACTCGAAGCCCTTCATGATGATTGGTGTGAGTGCAACAGGCTAGTAGTCATTCAGGCAGGTCACATGATTTCTTCGGCACAGGGATGAAGGTGGTCGTCTTGAAGCACACTGGGATGACTGCTTGGCTCAGGGAAATGTTGAAGATGTCTGTGAGGACATCTGCAAGCTGAGCTCCCGGCCAGGTATGTTAAAGTTATTTTCCCAGGTTCTGGTTCTGGTCGTGTAGGGATCTAATCCACATTCTGTGATGGCTGATTTCATTCACAGATTTTTGTTCTGCTATATTGTAGCAAGGCTAAGCTTCCAACCCAGTGAAGAGATGAGGGTCGACTTGGACCCCCATCATCAGATGGCTTCTGAGTCTGTAATCTCCTGACGATCGGATGAAACTTTAGGCATCTTATCAGCTTGGGATCTACTTAGTATTTATAAATCAGGGAGTTAACTGTATGGTCCACAAGCCTGGACCAGTCCGCTAAAGGTTCTAATCCAGCCCACAAATGAATTTAGATCATTTTTAGACTGTAATGAAATTGATAGATTTATAACTATAATCTCAGCTGGTGGTCAAATTTGGTACTGATGAAACTCTTCATTAGAAAGCTAAACATTTTATGTCTTTTTTGTTTGCAAAAGATCAGATTTAATGGTTTCACAGCAAGGTTTTTTATTTTATTTATAAAGAATTTTGCAAACTATACTGGGTCCTATACTGGCCTTGTACACAAAAACATTGGAAGCCAATGTAAAGTCACTAGAATGGGAGAAATGTGATCCCTCTTTTTTATAAAGTGAAAAAAGAAGAGGGCCTAAAACAGACCCTGGGGCACACTGCATAATGGGGAGCTGACGAAGTGCTCACTGAGAAGGTTCTGTCTTTAAGGTAAGAGGCCAACCACTGCAGGGCGACACCCCGAGTACCCACCACATTTTCCAACCGGTGTACATTTATAGCATTTAGCAGATGCCCTTATCCAGAGCGACGTACAAGAGTGCTTTAAATTCTCCATCAGTGAATACTTCATTTCTGGTTCATACGATTACAACGAAGTGCACTGAACACATACCTATTGAAAAGAGAGCATTCGGTGTAGCAGAATACTATAATCGATTGTATCAAATGCAGCGCTTAAATCCAACAAGACAAGCACAGCATGCGATCCAGTATCAAGAGCTTACAACAGGTCATTCCTGACCTTCAACAGTGCAGTTTCCGTACTGTGCATTAATCTAAAACCAGACTGAAATGTATCTAAAATATTGGACATTATACACAACTCTCTCTAAGAGCTTTGACATAAAAGGTAATTTAGAGATAGGTCTAAAACTGCTGAGGATAGATGGGTCAAGATGGGGTTTCTTGAGTAAAGGGTGAACCACAGCATGTTTAAAAATAGCAGGTACTCCATTTGCTAGAGAACTGTTAATAATAGCTGTTACAGCTGGGCTCAAGGTTTCAAACACTTCCTTGAAAAAATTAGTTGGGATGACATCTGACTCACAGCTGGAGCATTTAGCCTTGGAAACAATATCAGCTAGCTGAGCAGAGGTGACTGGATGAAAACAAGTTGAACAAATCAAAGGGGGATCATATGTTGATGGTTTAATGGAAGCCTTGATCTCCAATACCTTATTATCAAAAAATTTTAAAAGGTTCTTACAGGTTTCCCGAGATGGAACAAGACAAGGGGCTGATAAGGGATTTAGCACTGAATCAAATGTCTTAAACAGAATTCTCGGCCAGTTTGCATTGTCAGTGATGAGTTTGGAGAGGAATTTAGACTTTAGCCTCTTTCACTAAACTTTGGTAACTGGTTACACATGCAGTTAAACATTCATATGAGACCTGGAGTTTGTCTCTGTTCCTCTTTCGCTCAGCTTTAAGGCACATCTCAGCATACAGTGGGGGAAAAAAGTATTTGATCCCCTGCTGATTTTGTATGTTTGCCCACTGACGAAGAAATTATCAGTTTATAATTTTAATGGTAGGTGTATTTTAACAGTGAGAGACAGAATAACAACAAAAAAATCCAGAAAAACACATTTAAAAAAAGTTATAAATTGATTTGCATTTTAATGAGTGAAATAAGTATTTGATCCCCTATCAATCAGCAAGATTTCTGGCTCCCAGGTGTCTTTTACACAGGTAATGAGCTGAGATTAGGAGCACTCTCTTAAAGGGAGTGCTCCTAATCTCAGTTTGTTACCTGTAAAAAGACACCTGTCCACTGAAGCAATCAATCAATCAGATTCCAAACTCTCCACCATGGCCAAGAACAAAGAGCTGTCCAAGGATGTCAGGGACAAGATTGTAGACCTACACAAGGCTGGAATGGGCTACAAGACCATTGCCAAGCAGCTTGGTAAGAAGGTGACAACAGTTGGTGCTATTATTCGCAAATGGAAGAAACTGTCAGTCTCCCTCGGTCTGGGGCTCCATGCAAGATCTCACCTCGTGGAGTTTCAGTGATCATGAGAACGGTGAGGAATCAGCCCAGAACTACACGGGAGGATCTTGTTAATGATCTCAAGGCAGCTGGGACCATAGTCACCAAGAAAACAATTGGTAACACACTACGCCGTGAAGGACTGAAATCCTGCAGCGCCCGCAAGGTCCTCATGCTCAAGAAAGCACATGTACAGACCCATTTGAAGTTTGCCTGAATGATTCAGAGGAGAACTGGGTGAAAGTGTTGTGGTCAGGTGTGGTCAGATCTCTTTGGCATCAACTCAACTCGCTGTGTTTGGAGGAGGAGGAATGCTGCCTATAAGTCATAACACCATCCCCACCATCAAACATGGAGGTGGGAACATTATGCTTTGGGGGTGTTTTTCTGCTAAGGGGACAGGACAACTGCACTGCATCAAAGGGACAATGGACGGGGCCATGTACCGTCAAATCTTGGGTGAGAACCTCCTTCCCTCAGGCAGGGCATTGAAACTGACCTTAATGACTTGGAGAGGATCTGCAAAGAGGACTGGCACAAAATCCGTCCTGAGATGTGTGCAAACCTGGTGGCCAACTACAAGAAACCTCTGACCTCTGTGATTGTCAACAAGGGTTTTGCCACCAAGTACTAAGTCGAAGGGGTCAAATACTTATTTCACTCATTAAAATGCAAATCAATTTATAACTTTTTTGAAATGCATTTTTCTGGATTTTTTTGTTGTTATTCTGTCTCTCACTGTTAAAATACACCTACCATTAAAATTATAGACTGATCGTTTCTTTGTCAGTGGGCAAACGTACAAAATCAGCAGGGGATCAAATACTTTTCCCCCCACTGTATCTCTTGTCTAAGAGTGTTATCATTTAACCAAGGCCGAGCGGTGCCCTTTCCCTTAGCTTTCCTGGGCTTAAGGGGAGCAACAGAGTCTATAGAAACGAAGCAGGATTTAGTAAAAACCTCCACCATCTCTTCAATGTTTCATTTGTCAAAAAACACAACATCTGCGAAGTTAGCTTGATAATACTCTGAAAATAAACTGGCAGCGGAAGGTTGAATGAAATGAGAATAACTCACAGACTGAGAGCAAGTGGAGGTGGGAGAAACACAGACAGATTCAAACACAATTGGCAAATAGTTTGAAACAGCAGCATCAATCACTCTCAGATTTGTTACGGGAAAACCATGTGACAACACCAAATCCAATGTGTGCCCCAAATTATGAGTAGGGCTAAAAACTAATTGTGACAGATTTAGAGATTCAATGAGGCATAAAAACTCGTTCACCAAAGGTTTAGACGGACAACAAAGGTGAATATTAAAGTCTCCAAGAATCAACAGCCTATCACAAAAAGACACAATATTAGAGAGGAACTCAGAGAATTGTTGAATAAAGTCCTTGTTAAATTTCGGAGGCCTGTAAATCAGTGCACATAATACAGGACCCCCTATGTCAATCCTCTTTAGCTGTACCTCAAAACTGGAAAACACATCCGTATGTAATTCTTTAATGTTTTTAAAATTGTTTTTTAAAAAACAGTAGCAACACCCCCATCATGTCCAGAAAGTCTTGGAGTGCTAAAAAAAAAAAAACGCACAATCCGGGGGAGAAAGTTCACCAAGAGATGAAAATTCACCCAATTTCAGCCATGTTTCAGTCACAAACAAAAAGTATTGAGAGACTACACCTTTCCCTAAACCTATAAAAAGCCAGAGCACTCCATCATGGAACACATGATGCACTGTACATGATCGGTAGTATGTCAATATTTAACCGTTATTCTCTTTAATTGTCTTTCAGCTCATTTAGTTCTCAAATCATGAACCATAAAAGTACAACCGTGTTCCCTAAGGTCTAGGTGGATGTTCTAGATTTGTACAAAAAGGGTACTCTTACAAAATAACTGTTCCATCTAGTTTCTTTATTTTCTCTGGGCAGTGGTAGCTCAGTGGTTAAGACATTGGGCTACTGATTGGTAGATTGTGAGTTCAAATCCCCAGTGCTGCCACTGTTGGGCCCTTGAGTGAGGCCCTCAACTGCTCAGATGTATAAATGTAAGTCACTCTGGATAAGGGCGTCTGCCAAATGCCGTAAATGTAAATAATGTCACCCGGAAAGTGGAACCATGGCATAGTCAGAGGGTTTCACATTAAGAAAAGGTTCCTTTACACACCTAGAACCCTTCACCATTCAAAGAACCATTGAGGAACCCAAGACTCTTTTTATCTTTTATCGAGCATGAATTTGATTACATCTTTCCAACCCCCTCACAGAGAACCCAAAGATGACAGTTCCTACCTCCGCCGTGGCTCTGACACAGGTAAGGGAACCTCCAGACGTTCCCCAGTCCCACACAGAACCCCACACAGGTTAGCATGTACTGAGCTTTATTGTCCCACTGAGGACGGTCTCCAGCCTGGACCTTCTCCATGGCCTCCAGCTCAGCATGGGAGGGGATTCGGTCCTCCAGACCCGGGTTTGGCAGCTTCAGCTTCATTCCTGCTCTCTGTCCTCAAACAGAGACCTGCTTCTGGTGGCTATCTGATGGTGTGTATGTATAATTATATAGGCGTACACCTATATATATGTGTGTGTGTGTGTGTGTGTGTAAAAGGTCTTCCCTGTATTAATAAAGACCTTCAGCACTTGGATGGTTTTATCTTCAGAATGCAGATACTTTGTCTAAAATAGATAAGTGCTAATGCATACTGGCAGAGCACGAATGCTTTATTTCCCAATACTGACGCTTAACAATGCCATGACTTCACAAGTATTTATACTGGAGCTCTGCTTCAATGCAGTATTAACAAATTCAACCAACTGAGCCAAAATTACAGCCTGAAATACATTACATATTATTGCTTTATTGTGTACAATAAATCACTTTATAGTGTAATTGTTAAAAGCCATGACAAACTGCAAGAAAAAAAGAAACAAATGCATTTACATATAAACATTGTTTACTGTACAACAATTAATTCTACATTCTAACCCTCTGTTCACAAACCTTACCACTGGAGCAAGCATTCAAACAGAAAAATGTTTGTTGAAGGAACTATAAATTCTCCATTTTACCAGCAAATACTACAGGAAAGTGATGAAAGAATGGCTGGAGAAGAAAACAGTTCAAGTTTTGGACTGACTGAGTGTGCAGACTTTAATCCAGTTGGACATGTAGCATGCAAGAAACCCACCATCACTGAGATGTTGAAAAAAAAATCCATCCATGTTGACATGCTTCAACAAGTCCCATCATATTTTAAGTCATATGTATGCAGAAATCTCCACAAACCTTCTAAGAGCACTGTAAACAATCACTAGCAAAGCAGGTACTTCCACAGCTTCTTCCACAGTTAAACACAGTTGTGTAACATGATCTAATCCAAATCCACATCGGACATGAAGCCTTGCATGAAGGGTCACGTCAAGACCTCATTCGATCCACACCCATTTTAATCTGTTTTGGCAACTCTTGTATTTGTTTTTTTGTTTGTTTGTTTGTTTTCAGAAAGATATTAAGTGTTTAATGTTTAATAATGAACGGAATAAGCTTAGTTCAAGAGGTAACTGAAAGCTCACTCATGGTGTGGAAAGTAATGTCCACCAGATGAAACGTGGAGTTTCGACTGGGAAATTTATGGTTTGGAGTTTTTCATTGCTTTTGAGCAGTTTTCAGCTTTCCGGTGCTTGGACCCCTAATTACAAAGATAATTTCCGAGCTTCTGTGAGTCAAAGGTAAGTGAATTTCAGAGGGATCCCATGTGTAGCCCATAATTTCTTGTGATTGTATTGTCAGATTTTGGATTTTGTGGAGAACCATGTGGTTCATCCTGGCTCCAAGAATGTTAAAATGAGTTATCGTTAATCTTTAATTATCGAAGGTCAGGAACATGCCTTATATACATATATTAACATAAATTATATTAAAAGAAATAACTTATTTACAAATCTGAGGAGATGGATGGCTTCAAGTAGAATTTCTGATACCATAGTCCTTTCCCCATTATATGAAGCTGGTCAGTTTGTTGTTCTACACTTGCTTCAGTTCTGTCTGTATTTGAGCTGAAATGGTGTCAATTACTGGTTTCTGATCATCTTCTTTCCCACAGCAGCACTTCCTGATTAATTTATAAACAGCAACTAGTGGGATAACGAGGGCAGGAACTCCGGAAAGGATGAAGATGATTATATTGATCCATCCGGAGTAGTGCAGAACCTCTAAACTGGGGAAGTTTTCCTGTAAAAAAAAAAAAAGAAAAAAAAAAGTGAATCAGTGTTAGTTTCTCTAATGAACGTGAAATAACATTCATAAATAAGTGTAATGATACGTATTAATTCACGTTCAAGTTATTTATATCACAGGTTTATATTAATGCGCTCTTCTAATACGTTATCGTTGCTATAGTAACAGCTCATTCACAGGGACTCTCCACTAATAATAAAAAAGCTGTGTTTTTGTTTTTTGTCTTATTAACTTGAAGAGAGAATAAAGAGAGGGCTGGTGAGGGAACTACTGTTTATAGCTGCTATAACGTAAGTGACAACAGGAACTGACTTGTTTCACCAACGCTCCACACCATTAAATGGATAGAAGGTATGACGTGTTGTTCTTTTATAAATAAAAAATTGTAATCATTGGCAAGTTGCTGTGGTATAAGAGGAATAAAACACTTGTAGTAGAGCTGTTATAGGAAAATAATCAACTTCAGGTTGGTAACAGTAACTCTGAGGGTTTTATTCCTTACATAACAGACACTGAACATGAACTGCATGAAAAGAAGACACACGGAAGACGACAGTCACTATATGTTTAACTGTTAAAGTGTCAGGTTTGAGAGGACAGCCGTACCGATTCAGGGTTCCAGGCGATGTAGGTGAGCTCCCTGGTGGCAGTGGAGACCAGGTAGAAGATGAAGATAACGAGAACGATGAGAGGACTGATCACTCTCCAAGTGGCCTGCCAGAAGAAATTGGGCTTGTGTCCGATCATGAACTCGATGTCTTCATTGAACCTGTGAGGAAGACAAAACAGGACGCTAATGACTGTAGTGCAAGAGTGAGACACACACACACACACACACACACACACACACACACACACACACACACACACACACACTTAATCACAACAAGTAAATCTAGATCTTTTAAAGCAGCAGACCCTGAGCAAACAAAAAAACTATAGAAAAAACCCCAGAATAAAAGCGTGAGAAATATACAGCGTACACGCATAAAAGAAATAAAATAACATTAATGCACATGTGCAGGCCAAAGATGTAGGATTTAAAAACTTCCTCCTTTGTTATTATTATTATTATTATTATTATTATTATTATTATTATTATTATTATTCACTCTTTTCAAAAATCATTTTAATTTGGCTTTTAATTTAAAGTACTTCCTACATTTTGGTATTTCTGTTTTTAATTTAGCTTTAATTTCTGTCATTTTAACTTCATATTTTATTTTATTTACTCTGTGCATTTTATTTTTTATTAAACAATTTCTTTACTACTATGGAGATGGCTGTGGTGAACACGTACTTTCAGAAGAGGCAGGAACACAGGGTGACATATAAGAGTGGTGTCAGGAGCACACAGGTGGACTATATCTTATGTAGACACTGTAATCTGATGGAGATTAGCGATTGCAAAGTAGTGGTAGGAGAGAGTGTAGCTAGACAGCATAGGATGGTGGTGTGTAAGATGACTCTGGTGGTGAGGAAGATGAAGAGAGCAAAGGCAGAGCAGAAGACAAAGTGGTGGAAGTTGGAAAAGGAAGAGTGCTGTGCGGTTTTCAGGGAGGAGTTGAGACAGGCTTTAGGTGGTCAGGAGGTGCTTCCAGATGACTGGACTACTACAGCCAAAGTGATCAGGGAGACAGGTAGGAAGGTGCTAGTTGTGTCATCTGGAAGGAGGAAAGATGACAAGGAGACTTGGTGGTGGAATGAAGAAGTTCAGGAGAGTATCCAGAAGAAGAGGTTAGCTAGGGAAAAAGTGGGACAGTGAGAGGACGGAGAAAAGTAGACAGGAATATAGGGAGATGCAGCGTGAGGTTAAGATAGAGGTGGCAAAGGCTAAACAGAAAGCTTATGAGGACATGTATGCAAGGTTAGATAGTAAGGAAGGTGAGAGGGATTTGTATCGGTTGGTGAGGCAGAGGGATAGAGATGGTAAGGATGTGCAGCAGGTTAGAGTGATTAAAGATAGAGATGGAAATGTGTTGACAGGTGACAGGAGGGTGAGGGAAAGATGGAAGGAGTACTTTGAGGAACTGATGAATGAGGAAAATGACAGAGAGAGAAGAGTAGTAGAGGCAAATATTGTTCAGCAGGAAGTAGAAAGGATTAGCAAGGGTGAAGTTAGGAGAGCTTTGAAGAGGATGAAGAGAGGAAAGGCGGTTGGTTCTGATGACATACCAGTGGAGGTATGGAAGTGTCTAGGAGAGATGGCAGTAGAGTTTTTAACTAGGTTGTTCAACGAGGTCTTAGAGAGTGAGAGGATGCCTGAAGAATGGAGGAGAAGTGTTTTGGTGCCGATTTTTAAGAACAAGGGAGATGTGCAGAGTTGTGGAAACTACAGAGGTATTAAGCTGATGAGCCATACAATGAAGTTGTGGGAAAGAGTAGTGGAAGCAAGGCTAAGGGGAGAAGTGTGCATTTGTGAGCAGCACTATGGTTTCATGCCAAGAAGGAGCACTACAGATGCAATATTTGCTTTGAGAATGTTGATGGAGAAGTACAGAGAGGGTCAGAAAGAGCTGCATTGTGTCTTTGTAGATTTAGACAAAGCGTATAACAGGGTGCCAAGGGAGGAGCTGTGGTATTGTATGAGGAGGTCTGGAGTGGCAGAGAAGTATGTTAGAGTGGTGCAGGATATGTATGAGAGCAGTAGGACAGTGGTAAGGTGTGCGGTAGGTGTGACAGAGGAGTTCACGGTGAAGGTGGGACTGCATCAAGGATCGGCTCTGAGCCCCTTCTTGTTTGCGGTGGTGATGGACAGGCTGACAGATGAGGTCAGACATGAATCTCCATGGACTATGATGTTTGCGGATGACATTGTGATTCTGTAGTGAGAGCAGGGAGCAGGTGGAGGAAAGTCTAGAGAGGTGGAGATTTGCTCTGGAGAGAAGAGGAATGAAGGTTAGTCGCAGCAAGACAGAATACATGTGTGTGAATGAGAGGGATCCGAGTTGAACAGTGAGGTTACAGGGAGAAGAGATAAAGAAGGTGCAGGATTTTAAGTACTTAGGGTCAACAGTCCAGAGCAACGGGGAGTGTGGAAAAGAGGTGAAGAAGCGTGTGCAGGCAGATTGGAATGGGTGGAGAAAAGTGTCAGGTCTGTTGTGTGATAAAAGAGTACCAGCAAGAATGAAAGGAAAGGTGTACAGGACAGTAGTGAGACCAGCGATGTTGTATGGTTTGGAGACAGTTGCACTGAGGAAAAGACAGGAGGAAGAGTTAGAGGTAGCAGAGCTGAAGATGTTGAGGTTCTCTTTGGGAGTGACGAGGATGGATAGGATCAGGAATGAGTACATCAGAGGGACAGCACATGTGAGATGTTTTGGAGACAAAGTTAGAGAGGCCAGGTTGAGATGGTTTGGACATGTTCAGAGGAGGGAGAGTGAATATATCGGTAAAAGGATGCTGAGGTTAGAGCTGCCAGGCAGGAGGCCGAGAGGAAGACCAAAGAGGAGGTTTATGGATGTAGTGAAGGAGGACATGAAGGTAGTCGGTCTGAGAGAAGAGGATGCAGGGGATAGGGCTAGATGGAGGCAGATGATTCGCTGTGGCGACCCCTGAAGGGAACAGTCGAAAGGAAAAGAAGAAGAATTTCTTTACTACTAAACTGTACATCTTCAATGTGTATGGAAAGTGCTCTATAAATACAGTTGTGTATAATAATAATAATAATAATAATAATAATAATAATAATAATAATAATAATTGGTAAGTATCTTTTGTAACTTGGCTTTGAACTTAAAATATTGTAACTTTTTTATTTTATCTTTGCTTTTTTAAAACTTATATTTCATTTTATTCTATGTCGTGTATTTGTAATCCCATTTCTATCACAAATTTTTTTTGCATTGATATTTCTACACCATCTTTTATTGTATCTTTGTGCATTATAGTACTAACCTTTTTATTACTTTATTAAATTTTACACTACCTGCCTGAATAGCACTCTGAGCTACGTTGTGCATGAAAAGTGCTCTATAAATAAAGTTTTTATATAAATATACAGTAAATATCCATAGCAAACAATTCCACAGGTATTTTTTCACAGCCTGGCGGTTAGCATACATTAACAATGCTAATCTTTCATGAGTTTTGTTCGTATTGTGACACACTGAATCTCCAGGAAGAAACATTAAGACAAAAGGTCATGTATAAACACTTCACCGCAGGTAAACCTGTTTAAAACACAACCGCTAGCAGAAACACATCACAGCTACAAAGTGCAGCTCGACTAGCGACACTGCGACATCACATCAGTTCAGTTTAAACTTTACACACTGTTTCTCTATAAAATCTCTATTTTTATTTGGTTTCACTTTGAGCTATGAGCTGCTTTGCACTGAGTCTCCGGTTCATTTTTCAGCTTGCTAACAGAAAGAATATTTAGCCAGTTAGCATATTACAGTGCACAAAACATGCTAAAAGATAAGACAGATTTGATAATCAAAACAGAGCAAAGTGCAGCTAATTCTTTATCTTCACTGTAATAAAACAGATTGATTGAGGACTTGTTAGAGTTCAAGCCTGGTTTAGCCTGCGACTAGCAACATGATGCTAATAAAGATGGACATGCTAGTGCAGCTAGCATGATAATCTGCTTCTAACCAGAATAATCACTTCATTACTCTATTTCAGTAGTCTTTCTTTCTTTCATTCTGTCTTTCTTTCTTTCTCAAAACCCCAGTCTATAATGGTGACGCTGCTGAATTCTGGATTGTGATTGGTCAGAAGGTGTTGATTAATTTTCTATAACAGAAGCTCTGACAATAGTGCAGCTGCAAACCACAGGTTTATATTAATGCACTTGATCCCCCCCCAAAAAAAAAGAAGTTGTGTAAAGCGTGGTGTAGTATCCGGGTCTGACCGGTCTATTCCGTAGATGTAAGCCACAGCGATCATCTCACAGAAGGCGATGATGAGTAAGGGAATGGAGCCGGCGAATCCGTCGAACAGAGCCAGCCAGTATTCACCAGAACGTTGTGTGAAGATCAGAGCAACGGCAAACGACACCAGACAAACAATTCCTGAAATTCAGATACACTCTCTGTTTAAAATAGCGTTCTCTCTGCACACAGCCATCACATATGAAAATACTACACCTTTAGTTCTAAATTATATTTATTATTAGCAATGTCAGCTTTTAAAAAATATTTTAATCCGTTACACGTCTCAGTGTTGTCTTAGAATTTTCATTTGGTGTAAGCATTAACAGGAAGTTACCCCATGGTGCTGCTGAATTCTGGATTCTGATTGGTCGGATGGCATTGATTAACTATAAAAAAAAAAGTTACTGCTCATTCATAAGTCAGTCTGTACACGATTTCCCGGAGTTTTTTTTTTTTTTTTTTGGTGATTTAATTTGTGATGCGGTTTGCATAGTCTTTTGTGCTTTTTTTGTGGAAAACCGCTTGAATTAGCGAAATCACAATCACAAAAAATTGTTTTGCACGGTCTTTCACAGTGATGTTGCTGGTAAATGAGACCTTTTAGCTGTACTCATGTTCGACGCACGTGAATCGAGGAGGGCTTTGGCTGCGTTTTGGTGACGTCACATGACGTGTCTCGGCCCAAATCTGCAGAAAATCTGTGGCAGTTTTTAAAAAATTTTATTGCGGAGGAGTTTTGCGAATTTAAATCCTGGAGAGACTGCTAAAGCGTTTCAGGTGGTGTCAAAACCAAAACAAAATGACTAGCTTGTACCTCTCCCGAAAAGCAAACAAACAAACAAGATATATGCAAATTTTAACCATAAACAATCGATTGTTATTTCCTGATCAAAAATCAGAAAGCTTTATACATTTTATTTGAAGTGAATAACCCTGATGTGAATCATTACCTTGTTGATACGAAGTGTGTTTACGCCACAGAGACGGTGAAAGTTTATCATAGATTGGATGCTTACACATACTTATCATGCGGATGGTTTCTGTATTGTGTATGATGAAGTTGGAGTCAAATACTCCTTGTTAATAAGGAAGGAGAAACATTTATGGCATTTGGCAGAGGCTCTTATCCAAAGTGACTTACATTCATCTCATTTATACAGCTGAGCAGTTGAGGGTTAAGGGCCTTGCTCAGGGACCCAACAGTGGCAGCTTGGCAGTTCTGGGGTTTGAACTCATGATCTTCTGAGCAGTAGACCAACACCTTAACCACTGAACTACCACTGTCCCAGAAACACACTGTGTGTATGGCTGGGTGAGTTATCTAGTTAGATCATTAGCTTTATTGTTTGGTAAATGAATGTGTTGCACAGCTGAATATTTACCTGTTTAGGATATAAGGTGAGTTTTACACAATTCTTTTCATTTGACTTGTTAATTTTTCATTTTTCACATGTGATTTTCTCACATGAATAATTCTGTGTTTTTTTTAATTTTATTTACACATGGTTCACATGATATCATATGTTATGATACATATTCACATGATATCACGTGCAATTTCAGGGCATAAACATAGTGAAATGCACCTACATGTGTTTTTCCCCATTCATTCAATTCAATTCAGTTTTATTTCTATAGCACTTTTAACAATGGACATTTACATTTACATTTATGGCATTTGGCAGACGCCCTTATCCAGAGCGACTTACATTTATCTCATTTATACATCTGAGCAGTTGAGGATTAAGGGCCTTGCTCAGAGGCCCAACAGTGGCAGCTTGGCAGTGTTGAACTCATGTTTGAACTCATGACCTTCCGATCAGTAGCCCAACGTCTTAACCACTGACATCATCACAAAGCAGCTTTACAGAAAGATATAAGTTTTGGATCTAAATTTTAAATTGATAAATTTATCCCCAAATGAGCAAGCCAGTGGTGAAATGAGGAAGAAACCTTGAGTGGAACCAGACTCAAAAGGGAACCCATCCTCATCCACATAATGTGAAAAATATCCATCCATCCATCTATCCATTTTCTGTACTGTTATCCTACACAGGGTCGTGGGAAGCCTGGAGACTATTCCAGGGAACTTGGGGCACAGCCTGGACGGGGGGCCAACCCATCAAGCACACAATCACACACACATTCACACACTTTGGACAATTTGGAAATGCCAATCAGCCTACAACGCATGTCTTTGGACTGGGGGAGGAAACCGGAGTACCCGGAGCACGGGGAGAACATGTAAGCTCCATGCACTCAGGGCAGAGATGGGAATCGAACCCCCAACCCCAGAGGTGCGAGATGCTACTAAGCCATCATGCCCCCCAGAAAAAATATGATCGTGTGATTTTTGCATAAGGATATAGAATCTGTTTGAGTGGTGGCTAACTTATATCAGCTTCAAGTCTTTTGTTTTTAAAGTTGTAGTAAAATGGACATCTGGTACCTGTTAGGACCTCTTTAGGCCAGCTCTTGGGGAAGATGTTCAGATCCTGCAGAGGCACCACGACCCCCTCGATGCTGCCGAACATGGTGGAAAGTCCGAGACAGAAGAGCATGATGAAGAAC
Organism: Cranoglanis bouderius; assembly: GCA_023630585.1. Taxonomy (NCBI): domain Eukaryota; kingdom Metazoa; phylum Chordata; class Actinopteri; order Siluriformes; family Cranoglanididae; genus Cranoglanis; species Cranoglanis bouderius. Next base: position 24,009,979 of record CM042545.1, on the reverse strand, counting down.
AGCACTGCCCACAGAGGAGAAATGGGCATTTTTGTGATGGCCTCTGTGAACACGATGAAGGCCAAACCAGTACCTTCTACTCCCTGGTGGAACATTGAGTATGATGCTGAAGTTACCCATAAAGCAAAATGCTAATTCAACTGTGAGGCTTGTTAAACACATTATTTAATCCAAGATTATAGAAAAGCAACAATTGTACTGTGGGATGGTAGATGAGACTGTTAAATTGGGGCTACAGCATGAACTATGGTTATGTGAGAGTTTACAGGCTTGGTGTTCACCCAGCTGCCATGTGCACACTAAGTAAGCGGAGGTCATACAGATTTAAAATGGAACCTACTGTAGTTGGTCATGGGGTCTCACCTGGCTGAGGAGATCCTGCATATTACAGGTCTTCAGATCAAGCCCCTGAATTATTGATGGTGATGTGTTGTTGAGAAAATGTAGGACATCATTGTAGTTATTCTCGGTTATGTTTCCCTCTGGAAGGTCAAACACATTCGTGAGGGCCATGATGTTCCTGTTTACCAACACAGAGAGAGGTACAGCGAGGTTTGGTTTTGGTGGATCTACTGATATTTAGATGTTTAGAAGGCTCTCCACCAGTAGCTGGAGCTTGAGAATCCGGTTCAGATTTAAACCAGGAAAGGATATAATCACATACCCATTGAGACAGTCGTCGAACTTCTCCATGGCTCGGAAGCCGATGATGGAGTAGATGACAATGGCAGAGTAAACTGACGTGAGCCCATTGATGATGGAGATGATAACTGCATCCTGTTCACAGTTGTTACTAAAAAAACACAGTTAACGTGAGTTTAACAGAAAAATAAGTATGATGTATGCTTCTTGTTTGCTGAAAAATTTACTCACTGTACAGAGTTGTAGCTGGAGAAGGAGATCAGTCCTCCAAAGGCAAGAGAAAAAGAGTAGAACACTTGGGCTCCAGCGTCCAGCCATGTGCTGGGATTCGCCAACTCTTTTAACTAAACAAAATTAGATGGCTTCAGTTAAATCTGCAGATAAAATAAAAGTGTTTGCAAGCACAAACCATTTTTAAATGGTTTAATGGAATTTTCATGAAATTCTGACTTTCCAAGATGACTTACAGGATGACTTCTAACATTTATGATCTACCTTAGCTTTATTGCTATGTTATTAGCACTTTTGGTCAAGATACTTAAGTCCAGTTTCAGGATTATTCTTCATTAGAAGGGTTTAGTCCAATCTGTCAGATATTGACCTAAGATGCTTCATGCTAAATGCTTTAGATTTTACAATTACTTCATTGCTGGATCATTAATTTTTGCACTGAAGCTTAGCTTTGCTTCCTGTAAAAGTTTTGTTTGGTCTGTGATCTGCTGTAGTCTGTACTGAGAGAACTGCCTGCCCTGCCTACTGAGTGGAAACAAGACACGTTCTTTCAGAGAGCATGACAAAGCCCAAGGTCGGAGTGTTAGGAATCAGAGTGCTCACATCTGGAGTGAAGAGGTATTTGATCCCTTCCATGGAGCCTTTGAGAGTCAGTCCTCGAATCAGAAAGATGGTGAGGACAACGTACGGCAGCGTGGATGTGATGTAAACAGCCTAGAAAAGACAAGAAGCCAAGGAGAGAAGGGATTTTAGACATTTCTGAAAAATATCTGGTGTTTAAAGCCTGTGGTGAGTCATGCTTAACTTTGGAACTCATGACTAAGCTTGGATGATGAATGAAGGTTTCCTGCACACGTCAGTTTTATGGTAGTGGAAGATAAAGCACATAAACATACTGACTGATCATAAAACCAACATGGACGTTGACCCGAGACACACCTTGTTTATCACCCCTGTTGTCTTCAGAGTGACTATCTATGCAGAACTGATTTTCAGCGTTAACTCACATTGTCTTTGGATGAAATGGCAATAAAATTTGGCTTACCTTGCCGGTGGTTTCAATGCCTCGGATGCAGCAGACCCAGAGAACCGTCCATGCTGTAATCAGACACAGAACCATCCACCACTGCAACCCGCCTGAGTCCTCAATGTTTTTCGAGATATTCAGAGTTTCTCTGTACCAGAAATAATCCACAGAGGAACTGCGGGCGCATTCTGAGACCACACCTGTAGGGGGAGACAGAGAGAAGTAGAAGTTGTTCAAAATTTTTGTCTCCAGATTGAGAAACATCTTCTAGAATCTAGATCAGTGGTCACCAACCCTGTTCCTGGAGATCAACCTTCCTGAACACTTTAGCGCCAACCATAATGGTGCCCTGACCATCTAATCTTTACCTTAAGAAGTTCTTGATGAACTAAAACAGGTGTGTTAGATTTTGCTTGGAGATGAAACCTGTAGGAAGGTACTGTAGATCTCAAGAAAGAGGGTTGGTAACCACTGGTGTAGATGAATACTATAGAAGTCCAGAGAGTTTGATGTATTACTATTTACTACCAGATTAACACACTGGCATAAATAAATCTTACCCAGAGTCACAGAAGTGATGGATATGGCCTAAAAGACCAAGGGCATAATAAAGAGCAAATAAATAAATAAATTGAATAATAAAATAAAATCCAAGACAGCACCTGTTCTGTTTTCATTTATGGGACACTGACTCCATGGCAGTGGATCCTGAAAGGAGTTGAAGAAGTACCACATGACCCAGCCTATGATGGTGTTGTAGTACATTCCAACCATACAGGACACGAGCATGGATGCAGTACCTGTGGAGAAATCATAAAATAATTCTTGGCTCGTGAATTAAAATCGGCATTTCAGATCACACACTGTGATGTGATTTAGGATCACTGCGACCAAAGATGACTGAAGACAAGGTTTTGTCATTGTGAACGCTGCTATGTCACTCGACCTGAAATCCACCAATAGGAGGACAGCAAAGCTTTTTTGTCTATTTTCAAATATTCCAGATTTCTGATTGGTGTAGAGATTGAATGACAGTCGAAGTAATGCTGTTTTGTGTTCTGTTAACTATTATTGAGTGCTAATCTCTCAGTCTCTCAACCTTGATGTTATATAATCTGTCTTTGCTAATTTTATGTATGTACTTCTTTATATCATGATGATGATGATGTTTAAGATTTCCATTCATTATTAATAAATGATTTGTCTATGCAATTTTTGCATTTGTTACACTATAAGTTTAAGCTGTGACAAACATCAGGAGGTTTTATTTTATTTTTTTTCCAAATCAGGTATGATTTGAAAGAGCCATATCACCCTGCAGTTCTCACCTGGTTTCCCATTGAATTTAAGCAGGGTTGAGCCTGGCCAATACCTGGATGGGAGACCTTCTGGGAAAACTAAGGTTGCTGCTGGAAGTGGTATTAGGGAGGCCAGTAGGTGGTGCTCTTCATGTGGTCTCTGTGGGTCCTAATGCCCCAGTAGAGTGATGGGGACACTATAGTGTAAAAACAGCACTGTCTTTCAGATGAGATGTTAAACTGAGGTCCTGATTCTCTGTGGTCATTAAAAATCCCAGGTCACTTCTTGTAAAGAGTAGGGGTATTGTCCTGGTGAAATTGGCCCTTGTCTATCATGATCCCTCACTAATCTCCATCCCTGAATTGGCTACATCTCTCCTCTCCACCAATAGCTGGTGGGTGTTCTGGTGCACTATGGCTGCTGTTGCGTCATCCAGGTGGATGTTACACACTGTTGGTGGTTGAGGAGATTTCCCCCTATACTATGTAAAGTGCTTTGAGTGTCTAGAAAAGTGCTATATAAATGTAACTAATTATTATTAGTATGACCCAGTGAAGTGACAAATCCAAATGATTGGCATGAACGATTCCTCGGACCAATCCTATGGCTCATGTGGTCTGATGTTTCTTCAGTTCCCCACCCACAACTTTAGTTCCTACTTGCAATTAGTTCCCGTTTACTGTTTGATGCAAAAATGCAAGAAAAACTTATAAGCATAGTTTCATCTTTTCATGTCATATACAAGCTCTAATTAAATGTGTATAGAGAGAAATAGAAGGAAGTAGCAGAGATTGTTGGTGCCTCTGGTGAGTGTATGTAGCTAGTACTGTTAGTTACCTTTGCTAATCTAATCTGAGAATGAAGATAGTACAAAGCTATATATATATATATATATATATATATATATATATATATATATATATATATATATATATATATATATATATATATATATATATATATATATATCTCATCAAAATATATGATTGATCAAAAGGTCTTATTTGAAACATCTGCCTTGAACATCGAACAGTGAATAAATAAAAATATACAAACACATTTATACTGCTAAACAGTGAAGCCTTGAACGGATTTGCTGTCGTGATCTGCAAGATTATGCAAACATGTCTACGCCAAATAATTTCTAAATTATTAAGTAATATTTAAGATTATTAACAATCTACTCATTTCTAGATCTGCCACCCAAATTACTCAACTTTGTCCCAGTGTATGATTCCGTAGGTTATACTCACCGACTCCGGATAAATACGGATTGATTGACCTCCAAACTCCGACACTTCCCTTCCTCAGTCTCTGTCCAATGGCGAACTCCAGATGTAGGAGAGGAATTCCCTCCAGGACCAGCAGGAGGAGGAACGGGATCATGAACGCTCCTGCACACACAGAAGGAACATGTTGGTATTCTTGATTTTGGTTTTAGTATTAACTGTGTGAGATTTTTTGTGGGATAGGACACTTTTCCAAAGTGGGAATTAATGGTAGACATGGTGGTCGAGAGTTCCAGTTCCAGTACCAACACCTCACCATCTCACCATCAATTTTGATGGTTCAACAAGTTTGTGCAGGAGAAGTGTATACTTTGAAGGAGGTAGAGTTTGATCTCTACATGATCTGCTGAATCCAGATTTTTCTTATTGGTCTGTGGATGGTTTGCACAAGAGGTGAATGAACTCTAATTACCCAACTGAGCGAGTTTCTTATCAGACTGTTGTACAATAAACTGACATTATTATTATTATATTTTACAAATGGGTGAATATTTAGGAGTTTCTATAGCTTACTTAAAGAAAATGAAAGCACAACTGGATCACTAAGTAACTCTAAAGATACTATTGCTTATCTCTAAACGTGCAATAAAATAATCTGCATATCTGATAGCGTGGGCTTGCTATGATGATGAATTATCTCATGGACACTTAGAGATAAAAGCTCTGCAGATAAATATCAGGTTCAGCTTTTTTCCTACCACGCATTTATTACCTCAAATGTTTCATAATCATATACTTACTCCAGGGATTTTTCTGCTAACAATCAAACAATATACAACTCCAATATCACCTTTTTTAATGATCGACATCCTCAGACACATCATTAAAAAAATAACGAGCACTATAGTTAAAATGTTCCCAAATGTATGAGACCTCACTGCAAAACATCAGCATTTTATTAATCATCACATTTTAAAAGTACCTTATCTACATTATAAAATCAACAGCATGAACTCGGCGTAAACCGAGGAGTTAATTTAAGACTGCAGGAGCCATTTTACAGCTGAGGCATGGATGTTGAAGTAATGTGGTTTTATAATTAACTTGTTTTCTGTTAACTATTATTGAGCACTAATCTCTCAGTCAGTCTCCTGATGTTATATAATCTGTATTTGCTAATTTTATGCATGGACGTCTTTCTACTATGATGATGATGATGATGATGATGCTTCTTTCCATTGGCTATTAATAATCGCTTTGTTTATGCAATTTTTGCATTTGTTAAAAATGCGAGTCTAAGCTGTGACAAACAGAGAGGAGGGTTTTTTATTTTATTTTCTCAATTTTGTACAAATTAGGAATGACCCATAAAGTGACAAATCTAAATGATTGGCGTGGATGATTCCTTGGACCAGTATTATGGCTCATGTGATGGCATGACATGACGTTTCTTAAGTTCTCTACTCACAACTTTAATTCCTGCCTGCAATTATCTCCGGTTTACTGTTTGATAAGCATGGTTTTTATCTTCTCCTCTTATATACAAGCTCTCATTAAATGTGCATAGAGATGTTAGGAACTAAAATAAAGCTTGGAAGGAAGCAGCAGAGATTGCTGGTGTCTCTAGTGAGAGTATGGTTTCATATTTTCACGCTGATTAGTCTGTTATTTAATGTGTGTTCAATTAATTCTTCACACAAGATTTCAAGTCAAGTAGGTCTTTATTGTCGTTCCTCTATATAGCATGTATACATTGGAACAAAATGACGTTTTTTTCAGGACCATGGTGCAACACAGAACATTACGCGAGACTACATAAAGTGCAGATACACAACAGTGTGAGAAGAGTGTAAAACAATAAGTACACAAAACAAAACAATGAGTACACAGGACAGTAAATACACAGAACATTGACTGTATTGACCCTGATGATCTTTTCAAAAGTCCTCACAATTCACTGTAGGGTCTTGCAGTCGGAGGTTGTGCACCACACAGGGAGAGAGCTGGTCAGGATGTTCTCTATCATCCCTCTATAGAAGGTGGTGAGGATGGGAGGGGGGAGTTTGGCTTTCTTCAGCCTCCACAGGAAGTGGACGCGCTGCTGGGCCTTCTTGACTAAGCAGGTGGTGTTGAGAGTCCAGGAGAGGTCCTCAGTCATGTGCACACCAAGAAATTTGGAGTTTTTGACTCTCTCCACAGTTGTTCCATTGATGTGCAGTGGTAAGTGGTCCACTTGGGTTTTCCTGAGGTCGACAATCATCTCTTTAGTCTTATCAACATTAAGAAATAGATTGTTGTCTCTACACCATTCTGCGAGCTGGTTCACCTCCTCCCTGCATGCTGACTCATCATTGTTGCTGATGAGGCCCACAACTGTAGTGTCATCAGCAAACTTGATGATGTGATTAGAACTGAACTTAGCAGCACATTCGTGAGTCAGCAGGGTGAACAGCAGTGGACTGAGCACACAGCCCTGGGGGGCACCGGTGTTCAGTGTGGTGGTGCTGGACATGGAGTTGCCGATCTTGACGGCCTGGGGTCTCCCACACAGAAAGTCCAGGATCCAGTTGCAGAAGGAGGTGTTTAAACCCAGCAGGCTCAGCTTTGTCGTCAGTTGTTGTGGGATGATTGTGTTGAATGCTGAACTGAAGTCTATGAACAGCATCCTTACGTAATTGTCCTTTTTATCTAGATGGGTCAGAGACAGATGAATGGTAGCAGATATGGTGTCCTCTCTTGAGCAGTTGGGATAGTATGCATACTGAAATGGGTCCAGTGTGGTGGGAAGACTGCTCTTTATATGTTCCATGACTAGCCGCTCGAAGCCCTTCATGATGATTGCTGTGAGTGCAACAGGCTAGTAGTCATTCAGGCAGGATACAGATGATTTCTTCAGCACAGGGATGAAGGTGGTCGTCTTGAAGCACACTGGGATGACTGCTTGGCTCAGGGAAATGTTGAAGATGTCTGTGAGGACATCTGCAAGCTGAGCTCCCGGCCAGGTATGTTAAAGTTATTTTCCCAGGTTCTGGGTCTGATCTTATCAGCTTGGGATCTACTTAGTATTTATAAATCAGGGAGTTAACTGTATGGTCCACAAGCCTGGACCAGTCTGCTAAAGGTTCTAATCCAGCCCACAAATGAATTTAGATCGTTTTTAGACTGTAATGAAATTGATAGATTTATAACTATAATCTCAGCTGGTGGTCAAATTTGGTACTGATGAAACTCTTCATTAGAAAGCTAAACATTTTATGTCTTTTTTGTTTGCAAAAGATCAGATTTAATGGTTTCACAGCAAGGTTTTTTATTTTATTTATAAAGAATTTTGCAAACTATACTGGGTCCTATACTGGCCTTGTACACAAAAACATTGGAAGCCAATGTAAAGTCGCTAGAATGGGAGAAATGTGATCCCTCTTTTTTATAAAGTGAAAAAAGAAGAGGGCCTAAAGCAGACCCTGGGGCACACTGCATAATGGGGAGCTGACGAAGAAGTGCTCACTGAGAAGGTTCTGTCTTTAAGGTAAGAGGCCAACCACTGCAGGGAGACACCCCGAGTACCCACCACATTTTCCAACCGGTGTACATTTATAGCATTTAGCAGACGCCCTTATCCAGAGCGACGTACAAGAGTGCTTTAAATTCTCCATCAGTGAATACTTCATTTCTGGTTCGTACGATTACAACGAAGTGTACTGAACACATACCTGTTGAAAAGAGAGCATTCGGTGTAGCAGAATACTATAATCGATAGTGTCAAATGCAGCGCTTAAATCCAACAAGACAAGCACAGCATGCGATCCAGTATCAAGAGCTTGCAACAGGTCATTCCTGACCTTCAACAGTGCAGTTTCCGTACTGTGCATTGATCTAAAACCAGACTGAAATGTATCTAAAATATTGGACATAATACACAACTCTCTCTAATAGCTTTGAAGTAAAAGGTAATTTAGAGATAGGTCTAAAACTGCTGAGGATAGATGGGTCAAGATGGGGTTTCTTGAGTAAAGGGTGAACCACAGCATATTTAAACATAGCAGGTACTCCATTTGCTAGAGAACTGTTAATAATAGCTGTTACAGCTGGGCTCAAGGTTTCAAACACTTCCTTGAAAAGATTAGTTGGGATGACATCTGACTCACAGCTGGAGCATTTAGCCTTGGAAACAATATCAGCTAGCTGAGCAGAGGTGACTGGATGAAAACAAGTTGAACAAATCAAAGGGGGATCATATGTTGATGGTTTAATGGAAGCCTTGATCTCCAAAACCTTATTATCAAAAAATTTTAAAAGGTTCTCACAGGTTTCCCGAGATAGAACAAGACAAGGGGCTGATAATGGATTTAGCACTGAATCAATTGTCTTAAACAGAATTCTTGGCCAGTTTGCATTGTCAGTGATGAGTTTGGAGAGGAATTTAGACTTAGCCTCTTTCACTAAACTTTGGTAACTGGTTAAACATGCAGTTAAACATTTGTACGAGACCTGAAGTTTGTCTCTTTTCCACTTTCTCACAGCTTTACGGCACATCTCGGCATATCTCTTGTCTAAGAGTGTTATCATTTAACCAAGGCCGAGCGGTGCCCTTTCCCTTAGTTTCCTGGGCTTAAGGGGAGCAACAGTCTATAGAAACGAAGCAGGATTTAGTAAAAACCTCCACCATCTCTTCAATGTTTCATTTGTCAAAAAACACAACATCTGCGAAGTTAGCTTGATAATACTCTGAAAATAAACTGGCAGTGGAAGGTTGAATGAAATGAGAATAACTCACAGACTGAGAGCAAGTGGAGGTGGGAGAAACACAGACAGATTCAAACACAATTGGCAAATGGTCTGAAACAGCAGCATCAATCACTCTCAGATTTGTTACGGGAAAACCATGTGACAACACCAAATCCAATGTGTGCCCCAAATTATGAGTAGGGCTAAAAACTAATTGTGACAGATTTAGAGATTCAATGAGGCATAAAAACTCGTTCACCAAAGGTTTAGACGGACAACAAAGGTGAATATTAAAGTCTCCTTTAATATTCCTTTAATATTCCAGCCTATCACAACAAGACACAATATTAGAGAGGAACTCAGAGAATTGTTGAATAAAGTCCTTGTTAAATTTCGGAGGCCTGTAAATCAGTGCACATAATACAGGACCCCCTATGTCAATCCTCTTTAGCTGTACCTCAAAATTGGAAAACACATCTGTATGTAATTCTTTACTGTTTTTAAAATAGTTTTTTTTAAAAAACGGTAGCAACACCCCCATCATGTCCAGAAAGTCTTGGAGTGCTAAAAAAAAAAAAATACACAATCCGGGGGAGAAAGTTCACCAAGAGATGAAAATTCACCCAATTTCAGCCATGTTTCAGTCATAAACAAAAAGTATTGAAAGACTACACCTTTCCCTAAACCTATAAAAAGCCAGAGCACTCCATCATGGAACACATGATGTACATGATCGGTAGTATGTCAATATTTAACCATTATTCTCTTTAATTGTCTTCCAGCTCATTTAGTTCTCAAATCATGAACCATAAAAGTGCTCTTAATGGTACAACCGTGTTCCCTAAGGTCTAGGTGGATCTTCTAGAGTTGTACAAAAAGGGTACTCTTACAAAATAACTGTTCCATCTAGTTTCTTTTTTTTCTTTTGAAAAAAAAAAAAAAAAAAAAAAAACCAAACCCCAGCAACAGCTCTGGGCAGTGGTAGCTCAGTGGTTAAGACATTGGGCTACTGATTGGTAGGTCGTGAGATCAAATCCCAGCTCTGCCATGCTGCCACTGTTGGGCCCTTGAGTGAGGTCCTTAACCCTCAACTGCTCAGATGTGTAAATTAATTAAATGTAAGTCACTCTGGATAAGGGCGTCAGCGAAATGCCATAAATGTAAATAATATCACTCAGAAAGTGGAACCATGGCATAGTCAGAGGGTTTCACATTAAGAAAAGGTTCTTTTACACACCTAGAACCCTTCACCATTCAAAGAACCATTGAGGAACCCAAACTCTTTTTTATCTTTTATCGAGCATGAATTTGATTACATCTTTCCAACCCCCTCACAGAGAACCCAAAGATGACAGGTCCTACCTCCGCCGTGGCTCTGACACAGGTAAGGGAACCTCCAGACGTTCCCCAGTCCCACACAGAACCCCACACAGGTTAGCATGTACTGAGCTTTATTGTCCCACTGAGGACGGTCTCCAGCCTGGACCTTCTCCATGGCCTCCAGCTCAGCATGGGAGGGGATTCGGTCCTCTAGACCCGGGTTCGGCAGCTTCAGCTTCATTCCTGCTCTCTGGAGAACCGCAGTCTGTGTGTATGAGAGCTAGACTGAAGACTCCTGTGTGTGTCCACCAAACGAGTGCTACTCCATTAATAGTGACCTTCAGCACTTGCTGTACTCCATGTTATCTGTGGATCCATCTGAGTGAGCAAGATAGTGTCAGCACAGATAAACATACATCCTGAGTTTATAACCAAAGATGTGAAGACCCTTACTAGAACACACACACACACACACACACACACACACACACACACACACACACACACACACACACTTTGTATGGTCTCTTTTACAATCTAAGGATAAAAGAGATAAAAATGAGAAGTAAAAAATGTGTAGATGTCTGATGGTGTTCATGTGGTGTTCAGTTTATCAGTTAGTTAGTGATAAACACACTTAAACTATGACTCTGTTTTAAATCATCAGCACTTTTTTTCGTCAGTAACACACACACACACACACACACACACACACACACACACACACACACACACACACACACTCATGATGACAGTGCAGTAATTTTTATTATATATAAATTTAGCACGGTATCCGCACTATACCATTTGAGCATTTTATTTTGATGGGTATGAGCGGAACGTACCACTGGCTTTGGGGGTTGGGGGGGGACGGTGTAATATGTTTTTTATATGTTATTATTTCTAATTTGATAAAGTGTCTACCTTTCATTTCATGTTTGTTGTTTACTGTATATTATTTATTTGGAAGATGTATATATAAAATACTGAGTAACAGGGTGGTGTGCACTGTTGGAAAAAAAAAAAAAAACAATAGAAACCCTTCCTGTGGGTCTCTACTGGTAATTTGTTGCCTTCTATTTGGATACCGTTAAGGACCAATAATGGTAATGGTTTTAATGGTTAGCTGATGGTTTGTGATGGTATTTGTAGTGGAAACCATTAGAATTTCTGTGATGGTTTCCATTGTTGTTTTTTTGTTGTTGTGTTTTCAGCAGGGTGATGAAGCAGAGTTACTGTTGCCACACTGAAGTTGAAGTTGATGAAATTTTCCTCTAACAGCACGTCCCCGAGTGTTTTATTCCTCTTACACCACAACAATTTGCCAACAATTACACTACTATATTTATTAAACAATGACACGTCATAATTTTTATCTTTGTTTCCTTCAAAAAACATACAGAGAAACAGCAAAGCGTAAACTCCTCTGTCCTAAATAAATTTTAGGTAATTCATTCAAATGTCCGTAATGTCCCCGTGGCATTAATATGGATGCCACATATTTAACCACGTTATGTATTTGCTAAATGTATGCTTTAAAAAACCAACACGGCCCTGTTATTTATTTAACACCAAAGTCCAGCAAAAAAAAATGTTAAAAAAAGAGCTGGGTTAACATATTTTTAAATGGTTAAATTCATGCTTTCTATGATTTAATATTGATAATGCTAAAAGTTGAATTGTTAAGAGTTACACAGGATAAATATCACTGCAATCGTGGAATCACTTGGATATTTTCAAAGCCTGTAATATGTAGTTAAAATGTCCTGTTCGATGCAGTTTTGCTATAAATCAATAGTAACTTAATCAGTATATTCACCTGTAATGATGTTCAGCAGGTGAAGCTAAAACTGAGAGTCTACACAGAACACTCTGTGTAGACTCTCTATGTGACTAACGCAGGTATGTGTTACACTACATTAATACACAACTAACAGCAACTAACACATGCGTACAATCTCTATAGCGATTCTGCACCTTTTGTGCTTTACCCCTATAAACAATAATAATAAAAGGATACAGTTACTAGAGGACTTCTTCAGAGATTGGACCACTGATAACATTTGAGTGTGTTATTTGAAAATAACACAATCAAATGTTCCTTTTGTGACAGGAGCCCTATTAATAGTAATCAGTAAACAGACAGCCACTACATTGCTCATGCAACATTCAATGATTGGACCCTTAAAATTAAAACATGAATTCAGTTTAGAGTTCTCACAATTTAAGTGCTTGGACACTGAGGAACTATGGGTCGTGTGCACCTTTAGTGTTTGGTGCTTGGACCCCTAACAGGAAAAGCCAGATTCTTTATTTTGCAATAATTACGCCGCCCTGCATCTAGAAAAAAAGTTTATGCTGTTTTGCAAATCCCACTTGTTTTTACCTATTTTGGTCACGCTGAGTTCAAATATTCACTATTATTATTTATTAATTACAACAATAGGCACACAAAACATAACACTTGTTTACAACATGAACAGCAGACAAATAGTCTGTGAAATATTTGTGAAAATCTCTAAATAAAGCTATTTCAAAAGACGAACATTATAATAATGTGCAGAGTGCTTAAGGAGTGAGCTTCCTTCTGAGGGATTTTCTGGAATGGCTGACTTCTTGACAATCTCTCTGAAGGCACCAGCAGTAGTCAGCCATCATGTTCACATTCCATCTACCATGGTTTGTCCTGGTCACCCAGCTTCATTCCAAAATATGCATAATATGCCTTTTTTACAAGAGGGCACCCTCACCTGAGTATTGACTTTTTCCCCCCGTGGACTCCATTTCTCATAACCCTGTACCTGGGACAGAATGCTCCAGCCACACATGGATGCAGCAGAACTTCAGCGCTGTGAGGGGAGTGGGTTTGGGCTCTTGAGGTGAGGCGGGGATACGTTAAGAGTCTGTTTACCTACAGGAGGTACATTTGGGGCAGTGGGATAGACTGGATTGGGATAGGGTTTGAACTCAGAGCTGGAGGCTCTTTGCTGCATCCATGTGTGGCTGGAGCATTCTGTCCCAGGTACTGGGTTATGGGAAATGCAGTCCACGAGGAAAAAGTCAATACTCAGGCAAGGGTGCCCTCTGGTGAACGGGAGGAACCACAGAGGCTTGAATCATGACAGTTACACTCTTAAATATAAAGGTTCCAATTAGAACCAAAAAAGGTTTTTCAGCCTGTTGCCAGAGGAGAACCCTTTTAAGTTGTGCAAAGAAACTTTTACTCTCACATTCCTTAGAGAACGATCTATTTTCTGGTGCTTTAAAGAACCCACAAATGGTTCTTCACAGCAGTTCCACAAGGAACCATGTTCTTCTAAAAAAGTTCTTAAGTTCTCTAAAAAAAAAAAAAACCTTAGTTATAGCTTTAAGGAACCAAAGTAAGGTTCTTAAGAGTGATGCCAGGAGAACCTTCTCACAAATCCAGTCTCACAAAGAACTTTATAGGGTTCACTTTAACCTGTTAAGGGATGATACCTTGAAGAACCTGGTGCTGTAAGGAACCATTGAAGAACCTTTATTTTTAAGAGTGTAGTACTGTAATGGAGAAATATCTACAAGTTTAAACTGAAATTTTGCTGAACTCTTGTAGATATAAAATAAAGATAAACAGTTTAAACTGGAACTTTACCAATTTTGAGGCTTAAAATTGGTGTTAGTTCCTGTGGAGGTTGTTTTGTTGCAGTTCAATACCATGATGCGTTACTGACATGACAGCGACGTGAAGACGTTACACAGGGTCCAGTGTACTGTGTAGTACGCCAACTGAGACACGGGTTTGGTAGTGGATACACTCTCCTGAGTTCTAGCATGACCTCTGACCCCAAAAACTTGCTTTACAAGTCTTTATTACAAACTTTAAAACACGCACTAAAGCAAAATCTTAGTGAGATAAAAACTGAGCAAGGATTCAAAATGAAAACTGAATTCTGAAATAAAAGATGTTTAGGAGAAAAGCCATATTTGAAGCTCCGCCTTCTACCTACTTAACTCCCTCTAAATTCTCATCAGTCTCTTTCTCCACCTCTTTCTCCTCCATCTTTCCACACCATCATCTCCCCGTCTCCTACCCAAGACTTTTCAGTGAGGATCTGACAGTCTAGAACTCCAGACCAATTTCTCAGAGTTTTCTGTGTTTTTATGTTTTTTTTTTCCACAGTCACTCAACATTTAATTGTGAAGCGTGATGAAGAGTGACATCGTTCCTGCTTGTACCTCATGTCCTCCCTTTAGCGCCCTCTAATGGGTGTGTACGGTATGACTGGGAAAAAAAACATAACTTGTTCTTTTATCCCCTGCAGCTTGGTTAGTCATATTGGGTAGTTTAATTGGGTTATTTGTTTCATTATCGGACTAATTTGATAACAACCCGACATGTTGGTTTAAATTTTCAGGTCTCGTGACGGCATTTTAAATTTGAAGGTATCTTGATTTGATATCCAGCCTGCTGCTTTTCCTAAAAGTAAAGTTAGATCCCATGTGGTCGGCTGATTTCAGGTATTTAATGTCTGCCCTTAAATATTCATAAATAAATAAACGAATCCCAGTTGGTTACATAACGTTAACAGACTTTTTTTTTTTAGCGTATTAGCTCTGTTACTGTCACACATATACCAAAAAAATGAATAATTTTTGTTCCTCTTTGTCACTGTTAAGCCATGATGTTATTCATGATAGAGCACTCGGTAATGTTAGGCTAGCTACACTCTGTGGAGACAAACAGCGTACATAAGCTCATAGTTACATTTATAGTTAAATTAGTGATGGATTAGTGATTAGTGATTAGTGATTAGTGATTGGTGATTAGTGATTAGTGATTGGTGATTAGTGATTAGTGATTGGTGATTAGTGATTAGTGATTGTAAACACACCTCAGTATTGACTGCTACACCATGCAGACTCTGGGTCATTTTTAACTAAACTTTTACTTCTGTAGTAAATTCTTATGCATTAAAAATAATTTTAATGCCCTGGTTAAAGGTTGTTGACAAACAACAAGCGACCAATGGGAGACAAAATCAGTTAAAAAAATCTTTCACAATCAAATGTGTGATCTGTATACATTTCTGTAAAGATTTATTTACTCAAATTACACATTTCAAAACATAAGTATTACAAATGCTACTCATAGCAATCAAACATGAATATTACAGCATAAAGCAGGTGGTGGGAAATTTCTAGGATGTGGTGGAAAAGAGGAGAGAGTTAAAACAAGTGATGAATTAGACATACTTCATGATGGAGACAGATAAACTGGGAAAGGTTAACTCATCACTTATTATTATTATTATTATTATTATTATTATTATTATTATTATTATTATTATTATTATTATTATTATTATTATTTTGGCCTGATCAGTGAAGTTATGTTACTATACTCTAACAGTGAAACTGCCTGATAGAAATAACATGAACACATGGAACATTATATACAGGGTCAAACTGGAAGCTGATCCCAAAAATCTTCAGGTAAGTAAAGTTATTAAATTGTCAAGGCTAATATAGTACACATATTTATGATGCATAAACTGTATATAAGATATACTACTTAAAAAAAAAAAAAGTTGGTTCAAATCATGTACAGATGTTTATAATTTAATCATTTTAAGATGTAACAAATGACCAAACATGGTTCAGGTTAATTAGTTCAGTGTAAAATACAGTAAGTGTAGAGAGGAAAACTGATTTTATGTGCATTAAACTGTATTTATGTGAAATATGTTAATAATCAGGGGAATGAGGCAGACTGGGATATATAGAACATTACTGAGGCTGCAGAGACTGTACTGTGTTCTTATATTTTACAGATTGATGTGAGCACTTCCCCACCTGTCCAGAGATGGCGCTGTAGCGACAAGTCGGGAGAAGTAGACCTAAAGAAGAAGAAACACACCTGGAAAACACACGTGAACGGTATATCAATACACACACACACACACACACACACACACGCACACACACACAGAGGCTTATCAATGAAACTGTATACGGATTTATCAAAATCTTCGAAAAAGTAAGACTCTCTTTTCTTTTTAGCTAATCTTTATGTTTATTATTTATTTATTTATTTTTAAATATGTAGGAACATGTACAATAACTTTTGAGATCAGACTGATGGATCAGATGTAGGTAACTTAAATCAAAGTGCCATACATGTAAATACATGACAACGACAGCCTACAGGATAGCTAATGCTAGTTAGGTAATGTTTCATTGACTTGTTCGTTGTTAATCTTATTGATTTATTGTATGTTTTAAAATGATTTAAATACTAAATTATCGTGTGTTAACTAAATAATTATTAATTAAAATGAATATTTCTTTCCAGATTTTTTGTTACGTGACACCTGAGGCCTGTTGTACGGAGCCCTTAAGGGGACATGGTGAGGGGAGAACATGAGATCGGGTCATATTTTTGCGCCCCCCAGAGAAACTTTGCGGGTTTTTGTTTGTTTGTTTTGTTTTGTTGTGTTTTTGGATGTTCTCTTTGGGTGTGCGAAATCATGACGTTTTCTCCTGTTGCTGTGTTGAGCGGGTAGTGTGTGATTTATCATCGCGTGTGTTAGTTTATATCAAAGGTCAGGAACATTTTCAGCTGGCAGTTGTTATGATTTTTTTTCTTTAAAGAGCCAGAGAAAACGTTTTTATATGCTACTTCTTATTATTATAGTCATTATCTTTACTATTATTGCATAATTGTAAAAAGTGGTAATGTAATAAAGGCCATTTCACAGTTTGCGTGTTCTTGACCTAACAGCCTGCACTTCACCTAATCGGCCTCTAGGTGGCACTTGGACTTAATTTAACCAACTATGATAGTTTACATTTATGGTATTTGGCAGACCTTTGGCAGTTTAATCAAATGGTAAATGGTCTGCACTTATATAGCACCTTTTAATCTTCGCGGTTCACAAAGCACTTTACACTGTGTGTCATTCACTCACACACACACACACACACACACACACACACACACACGCACCAATGACAGCAGAGCTACCACGCAAGGGGTTCAGTGTCTTGCCCAAGAACACTTCGGCACATGGAGTCATGTGGGCCGGGAATCGAACCGCCAACCCTACGATTAGTGGGGCTACCAATCATGACGTTGTTAATGGCAGATCATAGTAAATCAATACAAGATGCAGTACGTAATTGAGAGTAAACTGAACATTACTTACCATTAATGCGACTTCCACAAATGTACATTCGTCTGTTCGTTCGGACTGGAAAGAACGATACTTGTCATCTTTTTTTCTTTTAGCCATTTCACCTTTGTTAAAAAAATGAAAACAGACTGGCTATGTAGTTTTCAACCGATTTATGAATTTGACCGGGAAATTACCACTCTGTTCCACACTGTCCAATGAAATTTGAGCTTGTTGTGCCACATCATGATTGGTTGGTGTATACGTGACGACATGGGCATCGATTATGAATTATGTCATATTTTAAAATATGTAGAGTTTTAATTGAATTTACACTAACTTTCGTGATTCATGATTGCTTTTATTTATTTATTCCTGCTGTCGAGTCATAGGCAATCAAAAGATATACGTGCTTCTATAATTCTTGCTTTTGCCCTGTTTTCAGAGTCTCTGTGTAACAGCTAGAATAAACACGTCAAGTTTAATTAACTAACACTGTACAGGTGCATCTCAATAAATTAGAATGTCGTGGAAAAGTTCATTTATTTCAGTAATTCAACTCAAATTGTGAAACTCGTGTATTAAATAAATTCAATACACACAGACTGAAGTAGTTTAAGTCTTTGGTTCTTTTAATTGTGATGATTTTGGCTCACATTTAACAAAAACCCACCAATTCACTATCTCAACAAATTAGAATATGGTGACCTGCCAATCAGCTAATCAACTCAAAACACCTGCAAAGGTTTCCTGAGCCTTCAAAATGGTCTCTCAGTTTGGTTCACTAGGTAAGCCACAAACATTCATTGCCAAAGAAGCTGGCTGTTCACAGAGTGCTGTATCCAAGCATGTTAACAGAAAGTTGAGTGGAAGGAAAAAGTGTGGAAGAAAAAGATGCACAACCAACCGAGAGAACCGCAGCCTTATGAGGATTGTCAAGCAAAATCGATTCAAGAATTTGAGTGAACTTCACAAGGAATGGACTGAGGCTGGGGTCAAGGCATCAAGAGCCACCACACAGACGTGTCAGGAATTTGGCTACAGTTGTCGTATTCCTCTTGTTAAGCCACTCCTGAACCACAGACAACGTCAGAGGCGTCTTACCTGGGCTAAGGAGAAGAAGAACTGGACTGTTGCCCAGTGGTCCAATATCCTCTTTTCAGATGAGAGCAAGTTTTGTATTTCATTTGGAAACCAAGGTCCTAGAGTCTGGAGGAAGGGTGGAGAAGCTCATAGCCCAAGTTGCTTGAAGTCCAGTGTTAAGTTTCCACAGTCTGTGATGATTTGGGGTGAAATGTCATCTGCTGGTGTTGGTCCATTGTGTTTTTTGAAAACCAAAGTCACTGCACCCGTTTACCAAGAAATTTTGGAGCACTTCATGCTTCCTTCTGCTGACCAGCTTTTTGAAGATGCTGATTTCATTTTCCAGCAGGATTTTGCACCTGCCCACACTGCCAAAAGCACCAAAAGTTGGTTAAATGACCATGGTGTTGGTGTGCTTGACTGGCCAGCAAACTCACCACACCTGAACCCCATAGAGAATCTATGGGGTATTGTCAAGAGGAAAATGAGAAACAAGAGACCAAAAAATGCAGATGAGCTGAAGGCCACTGTCAAAGAAACCTGGGCTTCCATACCACCTCAGCAGTGCCACAAACTGATCACCTCCATGCCACGCCGAATTGAGGCAGTAATTAAAGCAAAAGGAGCCCCTACCAAGTATTGAGTACATGTACAGTAAATGAACATACTTTCCAGAAGGCCAACAATTCACTAAAAATGTTTTTTTATTGGTCTTATGAAGTATTCTAATTTGTTGAGATAGTGAATTGGTGGGTTTTTGTTAAACGTGAGCCAAAATCATCACAATTAAAAGAACCAAAGACTTAAACTACTTCAGTCTGTGTGCATTGAATTTATTTAATACACGAGTTTCACAATTTGAGTTGAATTACTGAAATAAATGAACTTTTCCACGACATTCTAATTTATTGAGATGCACCTGTATATCCCAATTAGAGCTGCAAATGCCTGGTTCTTCAGGAGCATTCTCTTGTTTGGACAGTAGTTTATATTTTTGTTATATAAAAGTTTTGCAAGAGAACACAAAAGAATTGTGAAAGAATGCATAAGCATTGAAATATATACATTTTCCTCCCATCTCATATTGTTTTTCATCACTATGTCCCCTTAGGGGCTCCGTACTGTTGCACGAAGTGAGCTGAACAAATTCAGAGTTGCAGAGTAAGTTTTGAGTTACAAAAGACAAAACCAAACAAAACCAGCCCGGGTTAATTCAGGTTAACAGGTTTCTCAACAACCAAGTCATCGACTTTCTCAGTCAGCCCAGGGTTTAACCCTGAATCAGTGTTTACTCATCATGCACATGCAGCAGGCCTCAGGGGTTTAAATCACATGTGAAAATGGGTGTCCTGCTGTTGGATTAGCATGTGTACAAAATAAATAATGAAAAGGAGGGGGAAATTATTCATAAAAATATTAACATGTTACAGTGTTAAAGATCGAAAACTTTAACTTTAAATCATCTGCTTCCAGATTATGTAAATGATATTTGAAAATAAATCATGATATCCAGGATATCAGGGGCAGTCGTGGCCTAATGGTTAGAGAGTCAGACTGGTAACCTGAAGGTTGTGGAGGACTGAGGTGCCCTTGAGCAAGGCACTTAACCCCCCAACTGCTCCCTGGAGGCCACAGTAAAATGGCTGTCCACTGCTCCGGGTGTGTTCACGGTTTGTAGTGTGTGTGTGTGTGTGTGTGTGTGTTCACTACTCAGAACTCCTAATGTGTGTGCACTAACTTGGATGGGTTACATGCAGAGGACAAATTCCGAGTATGGGTTACCATACATTTACATTTATGGCGTTTGGCAGACGCCCTTATCCAGAGCGACTTACATTTATTTCATTTATACATCTGAGCAGTTGAGGGTTAAGGGCCTTTGTACAAGTGGTGTTTGTTCAGGTCATGTTCATCATGTCTTATTTATTTTTGCTACAGGAGTTTGTGAAGGTGATGTTAATGTCACCGTGGGGGAACGTGCAGTGCTGAACTGTTCCTTCCCAGAAGACTGGAACATGCAGATGACCATGACGTGGCACATTGGCATTACGTTCATTTTTGAAATGAGTGCCAATGGGTCAAATTGTAGCCCGAATTACTGTGCACGAGCAGAAGTTCCCAAGGAGGAGTTCTTAAAGGGAAAATGTTTTCTCATCCTTTTTAACGTCACCAAGGAGGACAGTGGAAAATACAGAGTGCGCCTAGGGAACAAGGTTGACCATGTCTACCTGTCAGTTCACGGTAAGAGCACACCATAACACCCTATAAAGTGCACGTAACACTATCAGTCCACAGTGTGTCCCAAACCACACACCATATCCACTATAAAGTGCATATTGCAATATCAGTCCACTGCAGGAGTGTCCCAAACCCCACACCCTTATTAATTATCTAGCTAGAGAAATGTCACCATGCATTATGGGTATTGTGTATTACATACTGTCTGACGGATGAGGGATTGTTCAGTATGTCACCTTCTTAAAGAACCCCGTATTGTGTATTACATATGCCCCGCCCACTGTCTGATGGATGAGGGATTGCTCAGTATGTCACCTTCTTAAAGAACCCCGTTTAAGTGGTAGGTTTTTATTCTGCTGTGTGTCACATGAAAGTTCTCACGTTTCAAACTGTCTCTCACAGAGAACTTGACTGAAGTCTCCACCAACACAAACTCCTCTCAAAATGGTCAGTGCAACTTGAGGAAAGTCTGCTGCTCATCTCTTTTAGTTAAAATATAGACACTAGAAAAGTTTACACACACACGCGCACACACACACACACACACACACACACACACACGCTTTCGTATTAATTACTGCATGTAACATTAAACATAAGAAAGAAAGTGCACGCGATTGATATGATTTGTTTTTGTCTTGTTGTTGTATTGAGCAGATGAGGCTCCCTGGACTGGGGAGAAACATGCGGGAGTCATAGCTGGCGCTCTGGTTGCTGTAGTTGCTGTGGTTGTGGTTCCTGTCCTAGTCGGGATTGGTGTTTATCTGATGAGTAAAAGATGTGTAGGAATACACATTTACTGACTGTAGATTAGAATATTAGAAAATTCTGTCCCAAGACATTTTAATAATCAGGTATTTCGAGCAATCAGCACCTTTTATTACATACATTTCTGTCACTTTCTGTACATGTACTGTATATCAAGACATAACAAATTATCATCCAGTCCTCACCAGGTCGGTACAGGTGTTACAGTTCATCATTACCTGTGGATTGCTGACATTCTTACAAGTAATCTTTCTACTGGAACTTCAGAAGTAACATACTTAATAAAACCAGGACTCTAGTATATGGATGATGTTATTTATAAAGTTTATTTCACACTGTGTGAATCTCTCACGAGAATCTTTTACAGAACAGTTTGGAAAATAATTTGTTTATTGATTTAGACTACAAAATGTCATGAGCTGAGATAAAACATCATTTTGGGCATTTCCTCTGTACTTTTACATTTCTAATTAGTGACAGGAATGAACATGTTTACATACATACCTTTACATTATAATGGCGCATAAACTCGCACATATATCACAAAACTAGTTTTTCAGGGATGTGATTGTGAAGGTCACATGATCACGCCCCACCGTTCACATCTATTATATTTATATTCAGTTGCTTGTGTATCGCTGCATGTTTGTCTGTTGTATGCAGCTGATTGTAAATGGAACAATAAGATAAACATTTTTTAAATGATCTGCACATTCATATTCAGATTTATAAATGTGTTAATAAAATGTGTGTTTTTGCATGTACCGCATATTACAGCTTCATATATTAATCTGTAGTACAATCTGTAATACAGCTTTAGGGCGTTAACTGGATCATATCACTGTAATCCAAATGGATGACTTTAGAAAACTGACCGTAACTAAGCAGAAATCACCTGGAAGTGTTTATTTTTTCAAACACGCATGTTATTTTTACTTTAGTGTTGATGATGATGCAGTTTAGAAAGCTGTTTGTGACTAATCTCTACAATTTAAGTCTACACCATCACTGGATGTGAATCAGTTTTTGGAAATGTGGTATTGATGAAAATCCAGTTAGTTTGGAAAAATGATTGTATCCTTTGACTTTGCTTAGATTTCCCTATAAGGGGACTCACTAACGTGAACCTCGATTGGTCAGATTTGTTTGAAGCTCGATTGGTTGATGTTGATGAGTTACTGTAATGTTTATATACGGATTACACTGACCCATTTAAATCACTTATTTATTTCACTTGCACACAATTTAATGTACATTTTGTGTGGTTTCATATCAAAAATAAAAGCAATTCCAAAACAAATCCATAAATTAAAACGAATAAGACTGGCTGTTCAGTTAGGACAAAAGTAATGGCGCCTTACAAAAGTAGGAGGAGTCAGTGTGTGTCACGCACAAAGCTCCATAAAAGGCAAAGAGAGCTGAAAATGTCAAAATGCTGACTAAATGGTGAATGCACACCTACTAATCATGGTATGCACAAAATCTTCCAGTAATGCAGCTCAGCCACTGCAGTGTGTCGACTACCATAGACACACACTAACTCCTCCTCCTTTTATATGGAGCCATTACTTTTGTCCTGATTAAGTCTTAATTCATGGATTTGTTTTGTAACTGGAATAAATAAGTGATTTAAACTTGACTGTGTAATCCACATAAAATCGATATACCTCATGAACAGTTGTACGTTTTGAAGCCGATCAATCAAGGTTCACATCAGTGAGTCTCCTTATATGGAAATTTACACTCAGGAAGTGACACAAACACAAACAATTTTCACAATTAACTGTTTGTGTTAACACACTTGTCTTTTGTACTGCAAACGATTTATGAATGAGTTCATCCATTAGATGTGATATTCTGCCTCAGCAGTATCTAACGGTATACTATTTATTAATTCATCATGTACACTGTAGGTAATATAAAAAAAAAATAAAAATAAGTTAGCCTATGTAGTCGGGAGTTAATGTCAAATTTTATTTTACATTTCTATTTCAAATATACTGAAAATAAAGTTAATAAACCTGTGTTCTAATTACATTAACACAAGAATATTAAGGTTATCACCTGCATTTCACGTATTTTGTAAATAAATAAATAAATAAATATAAATAAAAATAAATACATTTTTATAATGAAAAGGAAGACGTCACTGTGTATAAATGTAATGTAAACTTGTGTTTCAGGTGATGAGGTTCACCGTGAAAATGAAGTGCTGTGATGTGCTGTATGGAGCGTGAAGATCATGGTTCTGTTTACATTTTTGTAGTTTCTCCTTTTAGCTGTTTTCCATTTTAAAATCTTTCATGTTCTCTCATATTTTACCTGAAATGTGGACATAACTGTATTGCACTGAAGCATGCACTTTCCATTTCTTAACGAAGGAAAAAAGAGATTTGTCTTTCTCAGAGGAAATTATTAGCGTGCACAGTTATTAGACAACTAACTTGTTTATTTTTCAGTATTAAAGTATTATTTAACACATAACTAACATAAAAATAACAAAAATTAACAAAATTATTCAGTGATGAATATAGCCACCCTTCTTTTCAGTGACCGCCATGAGCCTTCCATCCACTGAATCTGTCAGTTTCTTGATCTGTTCATTATCAGTTTTAGCTGAGCTAGCCTCCACAGCCTCCCAAATTCTGTTCAAAGTGGTGCATTGCCTTCCCTCGCTGTAAATCTCATGCTTGAGAATGGCCCAGAAGTTCTCAATAGGAAGTCAGGTGAGGAAGGGGGCCAGGTCATCATTCTGTCATCTTTAATGCCATGCTGGCTAGCCAAGCAGTGGTGTAGCTTGATGTATACTGGCAGTAGAATTGGGAGCTGACTTTCAGTCCATCCTTAACCGGAAAAGGTCCAACTAGCTCGTCATTAATGATACCAGCCCAAAGCAGTACCCCTCCTCCACCACCTTGCTGGTGCCTCTCTCGAACTGGTACATTAGTGATCCACCCATGGGCCCGCCCATCTGGTCCATCTAGAGTCACTCTTATTTCATCTGTCCATAAAACCTTTGAGAATTCTTGGCCCAGTCATGAAGCTTCAGCTTGAGTCTTATTCAGTGGTGTTCGTGTTTCAGCCTTCCTTACCCGTAGCCATTTCTCCAGGCACTTGACATCTTGTACTTCTGGACACTCCTGAAAGGTTGTAGTTCTGAAATATGGTGGCACTGGAGACTAACGAGTTCCTGGTAATCTCATGTTTTATTCTTCTCAAGTCTTTTGCAGTCAACTAGCGCCTTTTCTTCTCCACACATTTTTGCGACTCTGTTGAGTTTTCATAATGAAGTATTTGATCGTTCGATGGTCTCACACCAATTCAGTTTTGCAATCTGCAGTGTGCTGCTTCCCTCTGACTTTTCAGTCTCAGTTAAATCTCTTTTTGGCTCATTTTCCTGTGGTAAAGAAGGTACCTGATTATGTAATTATGCACACCTTATATAGGGTGTTAATCACTTTAAGCCACACCCTCCCTCATTAAACTATTAAACGTCACCTGAAAATGATTGTACCCAGTTAGCATTCAGGTTTATATGGTCGAGTTGGATAATATGCATGGAAATAATGATCAGATCATAATTCTGGCTTGCATAATAATTGTGCACTAAGTGTAAACTGAAGAACAGCATCACAAAAACTCACCCGTGTCTCTCACCAATGAGCTGAATGCATTCTACATCCATACATGTTGAAATAATGCTGATCTCACAGTGAGTGTCCTCATGAAAAGCAGGTACTCGGTGAAACAGCCTTGTTAAGTTAAATAAGGCTAAGGAGTGAGGAGCATTCTTTTATATCGGCTTTTATATAAATTGGCCATGCTTTCCTGTCAGTCAGGAACAAGAGCCAATCATGGGCATATGTGAGTGCAGATACCATGTTCCTCCAAGTGTGTTACGCCACCATGTGGCATGAGCAGCAGTTCAAAAAGGTGCGGTTTGCTTCACGTGTATCAGAGGAAGCTCATGATGGCCTTCACCCTCCCTGCTTATTTATTTATTTATTTATTTATTTATTTATTTAAAAAAGTATTGTAATATAGAAAGTATTTAAAATGTATCTATAAATATACATTTTTAAATGTTTAATATATTAAATATATTTTTAAACTGTTACCAGATGTTGATACTGTCGGTCTGTTTTGTCATTCTTCTGCAATTAAGAAGACTCTTCTTAATTGCAATTTGGAATTTTTTTATTATTTTTTTTTTCCCAGTTTAGTTTGCTACCATTTACATTCGAACTGAATTCACATCACAGTTGATCATGCCATGTTACTGTGCATGTTACTTTTACTGTTGTGTCCTGATGAAGGATGTCAGTCAGATTCGAGAAGAATAGTCTGTATTTGTTATGTTGGACAAAAACATTTTATAAGCAATTATAATGCGATTAATACTATTTAACAATTTAAATAAGCAGAAAAAATGAACAAATACATTTTTAAAAAAAATACAAAAGAAAAGAATTAAGTATAGAACAAATTACAAGAATTGAGTAACCGTGATCAACAGGCAGTAACAAAGTGAAGGAAAATGAAGAGAGGCTGACTATTTTCAGCTCACCACAGCTCACTGGGTGTTGCTTGTTTTGTTGTGAGTGAGTGGGCTACTGAGGACTGAATAATTCACCACAAACCCATAATACTATTCTGCCAGCCCTAGGAGCTCTCACATCTTTATTAGGTTCTAAGGCACAGGCAGGCTACAATGACTGCAGTCTTAATAATTTTGGAACACACATGGCTATGAAAGCACAGAGACCATACCTCCACCCATCCAATCCCACACTCTAGGGCTGTATATATGTCAAACTCAAATTCTGCCCAGGACACATCAGCATTTTGTGAGCCGTTGATGGGCCATAATCTAAGGCCATTCAACTTTAAACATATTCTTTTTTTTTCTATTGATTGTTGTTTTTAGGGGGAAAAAGACCTGTTAGGTGATGACATTTATTTATTATACTGGTCAGTGAATCACTAAAGGCCGACACCCAGGGGCAGAGTTGGGGAAAGGGGGATTTTCAGTGGTATTTTATGGTAATGTAATTAATACGATGTGATACATTGGTAGAATGTGCACTGAATAATTAAATAATAAATGCGTGCCATCGCTGCTACTACTGTCTGCATCCACCCAAAATGCATGGGCATTTTAATTGTACAGATCACAAAACAGATGCTAAAACATCTACATGAGCTCCTCTGTTTGTGTTGGGTAGAAGGCTACATCCCACAGGACAGGGGAGATGCCATCATTCTCACACTATATAAGGACAAGGGCAACAGAAGCGACCATGGCCAAAAACACAGAGAATCACCAAACAAGCTGCAAGACAGGACAGGAAAAAGCATAGAACAGCTTCCACTCCAGTCCTTCCTCTGCAACCTGTGTGGAAGAGATTATCACGCCAGAGTGCGATTCACAGCCACTCTAGCAAGCGTTCAAGCAGAACCTGACCCAACATATTTACTGCACCATCACCTTTTAGGATTGCAGGATGCCAACACAGTGGAACTGTCATGAAGGTATTTTATGGTATTATATTATTATGATTAGATTAGTTAATAGATCATGCATTGAATGATTAAATAACATATTTTTGCCATCACTCAATCTATTACTATTACAGCTATTACTGTCTGGATCCACTCAAAATGCATGAGCACATCTCAGTTTAACTGTACAAATCACAAAAAAGGTCATGATTTTATTTAGTGTATTTCCACATATACACTGATCTGCCCTAACATTAAAACCACTGACAGGTTACGTGAATAACACTGATTATCTCGTTACAGTGGCACCTGTAAAGGGGTGGGATATATTAGGCAGCAAGTGAACAGTCAGTTCTTGAAGTTGATATGAAAAATGGGCAAGCATGAGGATCTGAGCGACTTTGACAAGGGCCAAATTGTGATGGTTAGATGACTGGGTCAGAGCATCTCCAAAACAGCAGGTCTTGTTGGGTGTTTGTACCTTCCAAAAGTGGTCCAAGGAAGGACAACCGGTGAACCGGCGACAGGGCCATGGGCTCCCAAGGCTCACTGATGCACGTGCTGAATGAAGGCTAGTCCGTCTGGTCCGATCCCATAGAAGAGCTACTGTAGCACAAACTGCTGAAAAAGTTCATGCTGGCTCTGATAGAAAGGAGTCAGAACACACAGAGGATCACAGCTTGCTGAGTATGGAGCTGCGTAGCTGCAGACCAGTCAGAGAGCCCATGCTGACCCCCTGTACACCACTGAAAGCTCCTACAATGGGCACGTGAGCATTGGAACTGGACCATGGAGCAATGGAAGAAGGTGGCCTGGTCTGATGAATCAGGTTTTATTTTACATCATGTGGACAGTCAGGTGTCGCTCTGGGCAATGTTCTGATGGGAAACCTTGGGTCCTGGCATTCATGTGGATGTTACTTTGAGACGTAACACCTACCTAAACAATGTTGCAGATCAAGTTCACCCCTTGGCAATGGTGTTCCCTAATGGCAGTGGCCTGTTTCAGCAGGATAATGCATCCTGACACACTGCAAAAATTATTCAGGAATGGTTTGAGGAACATGATAAAGAGTTCAAGGTGCTGACGCGGCCTTCAAATTCCCCAGATCTCAATCCGATTGAGCATCTGTGGGACGTGCTGGACAAACAACTTACAGGACTTAAAGGATCTGCTGCTAACGTCATGGTGCCAGATACCACAGCACACCTTCAGAGGTCTTGTGGAGTCCATGCCTCGACGGCTCAGAGCTGTTTCAGCAGCACAAAGGAGAAGTACACAATATTAGACAGGTGGTTTTAATGCTATGGCTGATTGGTGTATATTTGTAGTATATTCCACCAGTTAATTTGTATTTACACCACTGCCAACACCAGACGTCTCTGTGAATTATTTTTAGATGCAACGCTTGTATCAAAACAGTTAACCAATGTTTCAGCACTGTGAGATGTGACGCATGCAGAAGTTCACATGGGCCAACGGAAACAAGCTAGAGGGCTGTGTTTGGCCCCCAGTCTTTGAATTGCTAGGAAATAGTATGGCATCTAAATTAGCAGTGGCATATGTACTGTTGGGCAGGAGCACCCGGTTCATTAGCCACTGAAACAGACCTTGCACTCTGAAAAGCCAAAATAGAAGAGTGACAAGAAGAGTAGCCCTTGGTCAAATCCCTAGTAAGATAAAAGCGAGCTGCATCTAGACAATCCAGGAGCTCATCAATACGAGGCATTGGATAGGTATCAAATTTTGATAAAATGTTCATGTTGGAAAAGTCCACATAGAAACGGAACACAATCGGGCTGTTTCAATCACCATGTGACTTGTCTATTACTCCCATCTCCATTTCACACAATTTTCTGAACAAGGCAAGAGACATGGCTTGCTGTGCCAGGAAGGAAGATACATCATTCATTAATAAATTAAAATTTGTAATCGTTGGCAAATTGCTGTGGTATAAGAGGAATAAAACACAAGATTGTGTGCTATTATAGGTCCATCGTATATTATTCCATACATATAATATTTACTAAACAAACCAGTCTGCATTATTTATTTATTTAAAACACAACATTTATAAAATGCATTGCTTGTTTATAAAAAATAAAATGAAAGAACCTCTCTCCATACCCAAATATTTGGGCTGAAATTGTTCACACCTGTAGGTCAGCACTGGTGGGGCTGGTGAACCAAAACGTTTCCCAGTTAGTGTCTAACTGATATTTGTGGTGAACTGAACTAAAATCTCTAAGCAGGTTTGTTTTTTTTCAGTCACCATGCACTCAATATCACTTTAGTAATCTGCACAGATGTGCATGTGACTTTTAAATATAAAGACAGATCAAAACCACATCCTGCTAAATCTAGGTCATTGTTTTTTTTCTTCTTCATCCAATTCACCACTCTTGGTCAGTACCACTGGCCTGTAAGCTATTTTTTATCATGTCTGTAACATCAGAGCCAGAGTTTGGTTGAAGTAGAATAAGCCTTTATTTGTCACATATACTTTACAGCAGAGTGAGTTTCTGTTGGTCGCACATCCCAGCCTGTTAGGAAGTTCGGCTAATGGTGCTTTTATCACAATCTGATAATCTTTTTACAGCCTACAACTATTATATTTATCTAACATTACGTTCCTGACTGTAGTGGTCTGTCATGCACACAGGACAATGAACACTGTTTATAATCTGTTTATCACTAATTGCATGAGAGTGTGAAATAAAACTTATATCACAAGCAGATGTAAATATTATACACAGTTTCAATATCTGTTCTAAACATCAGTTTAGCGGATTTCATGGGCATGATGAACATATAATCACCGTCCACCCTAAATAGGAACACCTGTACACCTGCTCATTCATGCAGTTATCTAATCAGCCAATCCCGTGGCAGCAGCACAAGGCATAAAATCATACAGATACAGGTAAAGAGCTTCAGGTAATGTTTACATCAAACATCAGAATGAAGAAAAAGTCTGATCTCTGTGACTTTAACCGTGGCATGGATGTGGGTGCCAGATGGGCTGGTTTGAGTATTTCAGAAACTGCTGATCTATAGAGTTTACACAGAATGGTGTGAAAAACAAAGAACATCCTGTGAGCAGAGGGTCTTTAGGCTGAAACACCTTGATGATGAGAGAGATAAGAGGAGAATGACCAGACTGGTCTGAGCTGACAGGAAGTCTATAGTAACTGGTGAGCGGTCTGAGTGGTCATCTCAGAATGAACAAAAGATTGAACCTTGAGGCGGATGGGATACAACAGCAGAAGACCACGTCAGGTTCCACTCCTGTCAGCCAAGAACAGGAAATTGAGTCTATCATGGGCACAGACTCACCCAAACTGGAGAATTGAACTGTTACTCACAGGATGTTTTTGGATTTTTTGCACCACTCTGTGTAAAAACTCTAGAGACTGTTGTGTGTGAAAATCCCCGCAGATCAGCAGTTTCTGAAATACTCAAACCGGCCCATCTGGCACGAACATCCATGCCACGGTTAAAGTCACAGAGATCAGACTTTTTCTTCATTCTGATGTTTGACGTGAACAATAACTGAAGCTCTTTACCTGTATCTGTATGATTTTATGCCTTGTGCTGCTGCCACGTGATTGGATAACTGTATAAATGTGCAGGTGTACAGGTGTTCCTATTAAAGGGTACAGTGAGTGCATGTGATTTTGGTTGTCTACATATGCGTCAGTGTTGTGAGAAAATCCTCTCTAGCATCCTGAATAAAGAAGGTGGATTTTCTCTCTCCAGTTTGGTTAGTTTCACTGACACAAAATCAGGAACCTGAGTGCCCACAGGAACATGATTCATACCCGAACCTGCTTGAGAAAAAACACTATGATGAAACGGTTCTGTAAAATGGCTGACATTCTTTTAGTAATGTACGTTTGTGTCCACGTGAGAGAGAGAGAGAGAGAGAGAGAGAGAGAGAGAGAGCGAGAGCAAGAGAGAGAGCGAGAGAGGTGCTTTGAAGTATACAGGAAATTTGTCTTTGCATTGCTTGTGTGGTTTTGATCTGAAGCCCAATAACCTGCTGAGAGCAAGAGTTACCATTTGTTCCAAAAACTCAAGATGGAATTGTACGTGTTCTTCCTTCTGCTGTCTTATGCAAATATACATATTGTTTCTACAGGTATGTTGATTTTATGTTTACCCTTATTATTATTATTATTATTATTATTATTATTATTATTAACTTCATAGTGCTGGTTATGAATACAGTTAGATATTCTGGCACCGTACAAAGATTTTAAAAAATAAAATAAAAAATAAAAAAAAAACAGTAAAACAATCATAAATAATATGAACTGTAAGGATAAAATATTTATTTTATTTTAAAGCAAAACAAAGAATCATGACTCGCAGTGAAGATCAGTGGTTATGGATGGTAGCACAACTCACAAATACATATGTTTTTCCCTTTTTCTTTTTTTCTTTTTTGGTCTTCTTACCACTTGTTTCTCTTTTTTTCTTTTTTCCTTCTTCTTCTAATTTATCTTTCTTTATTTCTGAACACGTTTTTTTTTTTTTTTAATTCTGTTTGCATACCCCATGCTCAGAAGGAGATGAGAAGGAACTCCAAAAGTTGTGAAGATCGAATAATTTTGAATGTACAGTGAGGTGGAAATATATTTAAACACTTTTGATTTTGCTGTTTAATATAGTTCGTTTGACTTTGTAGTTATACATATGAACAAAAAATTATGTATTCACAAGCGTAAAGAAAGATATGTTTAAAAAAGAAATTGATCAGGATACAAAGTACTCAGACACCACAAATTACTGACATTTGTACTTTGTTGGTAGTTACAGCTTAGAGGTGTCTATGATAAGAAGTCATTAGCTTTTTGCAGAAGTATGGTTGGATTTTGGCCCCATTCCTCTCGGCACATCGTCCTGCATTCCCTGAGGTCACAAAGATCCCTCTGATTGGCTCCAAATTAAATTTTCGATAAGATTCGAGTGAGAAGATCGGCTCGGCCCTGCAAGTGGGGGTTTAAATAAACAAAGAATGTGAAAGCGAACACTGAGTGAAATGAGCTGCTATGCGTGCTGTGTGCTTCTGCATTCAGGCCGAGGGGGAAATCCCTGACAACATGGCCGTCTTCAGTTAAAATGGCTGGATGTTTGGTGTTAAAATGTCCATCTTCTGCACAGATTCAGTTGCTTAGTCGATGAGATTATATTCTCCTCTATTATGTTTCGGTACATCGCTCCATTCATGTTTTCTTCAATGGTGTGTAATGTCCCAGTACCATTTACAGAAAAGCAGCTCTGTATCATGATGCTCCCATCACCATGCTTCACTGTGGGTCTGGTGTTCAGACTCATAACCCTACTTTCTCCAAACATGGCATGCTGAATTATTACCAAAGAGTTCTATTTTTGTTTCATCTGACCAGAGTATATTGTTTCAAAAGAGTTCTAACTATTTTTGCCCAAATCTGTACACCTTTCAAGCATGGGATGATTTACACACACACACACATGTTTAGTGCACCATGATAAACGTGTACAGCTGGAGGCGTTACACTTCTATTACTTATTAGGTATGAATCTTCCTTATATCATCTCAGGGAGTTTTTCCTCACCACCATCTCCTCTGGCTTGCTCATTAGGGGTAGATTTATGAATTTAAAACTTATATCCGGTATTTATATATTTCTGTAAGTCTGCTTTGTGTCAGTGTTCATTGTTAAAAGTGCTATGGAAATAAAACTGAATTGAACTGAATTAATGCACTTTAGAAAAAATAAGGTTTCATTTCATTTACATTAGTGCCTTCAGTTGTAAAACCAAATGAAAACCTCAGACACCTGGTAAAGGGTCTTGAGGTAAAGGTGAAACTGTACATTTAATATGTTTATGCATTTATTTTCAGTTTTGCCTGATATAAAATCACCCTACATAGTGACCACCAGAGAGAAAGACAATATTTCACTGCAGTGCAATATCGCCGGTCATGAGGAGGTGGCCTGGTATCATCTGAGATCAGGAGTGTTAACGCTTCTGATCTCAGCACAGAAAACTCGCACCGTAAAGAGCCTCCCTGTTTATTACAACAAAAATGAGAGTCGTTTTATACTGAGGCCAAACAGCGATATTACCACAGCAAATTTCACCATCATGAACCTCATGAAGGACGATCTGGGACTTTATTTCTGCGGAATTACAGCCGAGCCGGCACAGATGCATTTTGGCAGAGCTACCGAACTGCAGTTTGAAGGTTTGTGCCCTTTTTTTAATCAATATGTTTATTAGGCTTTTATCATCATATCAAGACTGCATGTATAAGGAAAAGAAGTAGATACAAGATAAAAATCCAGCAGTTCACTAAGACCCGCACTATAAACTGAATATAGGCTTGGCAAACAGGTAAAGAATTTACAGTTAGTAAAGTAGTAAACTGGTCACATCACCTACAGTATCAAATGACTCGCAGGTGTCCTGGACTTCAGGTGTGTAAGAAACTTCCCTCCAGTATTTTTTTAAATGCTATATTATTAACCTGTAACTTACTCCTTATTGATCTGGTATCAGCACCGGCGAGCTCTGTAATGACGTCTAAAAGCACGTGCACGTTAATAATCCACAACCCGGTGGTGTGATGTAGGTGTTACTGTTCATATTACTGTTACTGTTCACTATCATGCTGAAGTTGATTATTTTCCTATAACGGTATGTCCTCAAGTCATTTCTCTAACTGCACAGCAATTTACCAACGATTTGTATTAATTTTATAGTTGCATTTAAAATCAGTTTATATGGTGCGTCTGCTGAATGAGCTGTTACTATAGAGACGATAACATTTGAATGAGCGAATGAATTATAATACGTGGTATATGTGAAGAAAAGACTTCTTCAGAGTTCACATCAAAACACACAAGAGGATGCACAGTGCCCTCCACTAAAACATTAAAGATACATCAAAATCAACACAAAAATAGTTTCCCTTGCCATGTATTCTCCAACCTCATCAGGCATTATAGGAGAAGACTCAGAGCTGTTATGTTGGCAAAGGGAGATGTATGCAATGTACAGCAAAGTATTGACTCAAAGGGGTGCCAATAATTGTTGCACACCTATATTTAACAAAGATTTTTTTTTTGGATAAACCTGTGTTGTGTTTGCAGTTGTTTGATATCCATGAGAGCAGAATATTTTTGTGATTTTTTTTTTAGCAAAAGATCAAAAGGTTAAACAATAAAGACCATTTTTCACAGCCTTCTTTGCTCATATTGACCGAGGGTGCCAATATTAGTGGAGGGCACTGTAGGAACGTACATACTTATGCACACACACACACACACACACACACACACACACACACACACACACACACACACACACATACATAACAAGTGGTTTGCTGTTTCCTCTTTTGGTGAAGAGGATGTAATACACTGACTTGCAGCTGAGTATTGATTGTCTTACTTCTTCTCAGATAAAAGGGAAACGGAAACCTCCTTTACCCAAAAAACCCCAGGGGAAGAAACAGGGAATACAGGTAAGAAACATTAAAACAAAAAACAAACACAATTCTCTTCTGCAACAAAGTTAACATTCATATAGCAAAAAGAACAAAACTCTCAGATAAAAAGATTTAATGTATAAATGTATACATTAAATCTTTTTATCTGAGAGTTTTGTTCTTTTTGGGGTTGACTGTCAGGGCCCAGGTCTGACCGTAATGCTACAGCAGGTCCAGGTTCAGGTCGTCTGCATACAGCAGGAGTTTAATCTCTGAGTGGTGTAGAGCGAGACCGGGCGCTGCAGACCGCTCTAAAATGGAGGACAATTCATTGATGTATATATTGAATAATGTCAGACTTAAACAGCAGCGCTGTCTCACTCCACGCTCCAGAGAGATGAAATTTGTTCGTTTGTTGCCAATTATAATTCTGCACTAGTTTCCTGTGTAAATAGATTTAATGAGACCGTATGATTTACCTTCTGCACCACCATCTAATTAAATGTGCAAAAAACTTCATGCCTAATAAAGTAATCTCTCTCTCTCTCTCTCTCTCTCTCTCTCTCTCTCAGATGATATGAGTGTGTGTGAGAGAGTGATGATGTTTGGTGGTGTGGCCATGACTGCTCTGCTCCTCATCCTCACCACAGTAGTTGCATGTAGTGTGATCAGACACACAAAAAAACATCAGAAAAAACGTCAAAAAAGAATTGTGAGCTAAAGATTTTTGGTTTTGCTAATAGATTAATGAATGTCATCAGATCACGTTATCATTATGGAGTAATTATCATGACTGTTTTAATTATCATGACTGTCTTTGTAATTAGATTATTTAATGATATTCCTTTTTTTTTTTCTTTTTTTTTTCATTGTTCAGTTAAGTTTATCTTCACCACTAGAGGTCTTTGTCTTTTCACTACTGACTGTTAATGTTCATTCCACCTGCTTCATGTTTCTGTTTCTCATGTTTTTGTTGGAAGAATCTATATAAGTTTAATGGATATATTTTGACTGTCTTTAATTCACAAATAAAACAGACTAAAAATAGCACTGTCCTGAAATAATTTCTACTTTAAGATGACTATTTGTCTACTTTTTATAATTACTGGTCAACTAGTAAAACTTAATAGTTGTGCAACCCCCAGAGAAGAATATAAAAAATCTCTCTTCCTAACATCAGCGCCCACAATCACCAGGGATACCTGATAATCACATGCAATCATAAAGCGTTACCTGATTAAAGATTGAAAATAAAACTAAACTAACTAACTAACTAATTAACAACAACAACAATAATAATAATAACAATAATAAAAGATGTTCAAAAAGACTCTCCAGGAACGTTAGCTGGGCTGTTAATCATCTGGGGCTGAGCCCAGATTCTTCTCCATCAGAAAACTTTTAAAAACGTACTTCTAAATAAACTGTTTCCATGCATTTTTTTCTTGCATGTGAGGGCTAATTGCTTAAAAATGTGAATTTGACTTACCGTATAATCTGTACATGAATAATCCAGCCACTTAAATGTCTAAATCAGTATCATATCTATTTCCTATACCTATTTACATTATTACTAGGCCTACATGATGGAAAATCTAGGCCTACTCAAAGTGACTGAGTAAACTAGACTGAGTAATCTGGTTGTAAAATCTTGCTGATGGACCTACTTGGTATGAACCACAATGGTACAGGAACTAAAACATGAGAAAAATAATGGTCAATTCTCCAGCTCAACGTTCTCAGCTCAGCTAGTAGCCTAACATTCTGTTTTATGGAAGCTGTGGTAACTTAGCTGTCAGTATATGACATGATCTGACAAAAAGTTGGATTTATCATAAAACTTGTCTCGGGTGTTGTCACTGTTTGCAGGACTACCAGACCGATAAAATATAAAACTTTTTGGCAATCTAACACAAGACTAAGCTAGTTTGGTGTCGCTAGCCAAGGAGAGGCACAACTAAGCTATCACTGTATGGGTTTAACTGCTACAGAGCCATGCAAAGTGTGTTATCTGTTTGATTCCCGGCCCACATGCCTTCACATGTCGAAGTGTCCTTGGGCAAGACACTGAAGCCCAAGTTGAACCCCTGATGGCAGGCTAGTGCCTTGCATGGAAGCTCTGCTGTCATTGGTGTGTGTGTGTGTGTGTGTGTGTGTGTGTGAGTGTGTGTGTGTGAATGGGTGAATGAGACACAGTGTAAATCGTTTTGTGAACCACAAAGGTTAAAAGGCGCTATATAAGTGCAGACCATTTACTATATAGACATTTACACACCTTGTTTTCCTGGTTTAGCATCAGAGGATGTTAGTGTTTCAGTTTCAACCCCTTTTCCCTAGTTCACCTGGTCAAGCCTCACACAGTGGTGAACTTCAGGAGAGGAGACAGACATAAAACACTGAGTAAAATGTAAGACTGTTTTTAACTTGTTTAAAAGATTTATACCCTGTTCAGCTTTTTAGACCCCCAATTTGTAGGTGAGAAACATAATGGAACATGTGACTGACAGGTGTTTCTTGTTACTCAGGTGTGTCCTGTTAGATTGACTGTTTAAACATAAATAGGTCTGAACATCTACTCTTGGTTTTAGCCTTCAGTTTCACCTGTGAAGACTGCGTTTGTTGTTAAAAAGGATAAACCAACATGAAAATCAGAGAGCTGCCTATGGGAGAAAAGTAAGCCATTTTAAAGCTGAGAAAAGAGGGAAAATCAATCAGAGGCATTGCACAAACATTGGGCATAGCCAATATGCTTTTGATTTTTATTATTTTTTTATTATAATGATAAATACATATCCTTTTCCCCTTCTGGATACAGCCATAGACAATGTATTTCATAAACAAATAATAATTTATGTGTTTAATTTATTAGTAATGATTTGTTTTCCTTTCCAGATACTTTTATAATATTTAGATTTGGTAATGCATTAAAAAAGCCTCTTTTTAAAAGAAACTATGCTGTAAGGTAGAACTTATTTTACTAGCATTTTAAACTGTGCTGCTGAAACAGATAAACACAGATTTATCAATTCAGCAAGCCTTTAATGCTGACATGCAGTCTGCAATCTTTTCATTTCCTTATTTACGGGAAATGCTGATGCTTCATATATATATATATATATATATATATATATATATATATATATAATGTTTCTAACCCTAGGTCCTGTGATTTTGGGGAAGGGGCTTGCCAAATACACCCCAGTCAAGATGGGTCCTGAGTAATGCAGCTTCCAGCATGACAGTTGGTAATAATGCTTCAGGTTTCCTCTCACCTCCCAAAAAAACATGCCAGTAGGAAGATTGGCTGTGCTAAATTGACCCTAGGTGTGAATTGTGCCCTGTGATGGACTGGCATCCCATCCATGGAGTATTCCCAACTCACATGAAGTGTCCCCTCTGTACTGGCTAAGAAAGTTTCTAAAGGCTTTATGATTGGTCGATTTCTATCCTTCTAACCCACCCTGTGCTGGATCTTACTACACGACCATCGACTCCTATTCATGATGACATTGATGAAGACCAGTGTCGCACAGCTTTGTTTTCCTCCTTAGCATGGAAACACCACATAGGTAGGCCTTTATCTGGCTCAGTTAGACTGGTTTATTTAAGTGGTGGTGATTATGTTGTCCTGGGTACTCACTCACTCTTTCAGCATTGTGCTGAATCATGTGGAGGTTCATTACAGAGGTTCATTCTAGGCCCTTTACTCATTTATATATCTTCATTCACTGCTTTATCCTGATCAGGGTTGTGGGTGAGCTACCTCAATGTGTAAGGCAGAGATACACCCTAGTGGAGATACCAGTTTATTGCAGGGTATTATCACAGAGTGCATGTGGTTCCCCTACATGATATAATTATTAAATACAAATCTGCTTTTATCAGTATGTAGATAAATTTATCGTTAGCATGCAGTGCCATGTAAACATGGCTAAGAAGAACATCCTAGCAGACACAGAGAAAAAAAAATAAAAACAGAATTTTACCTCAACAAACCTGTTGATTTATTTGAAAAAAAGCATAGTTTTCAGGTGGCTCCTGGATTGCCATAGCAATGGGTCAAAAATTAAAAATGCTGGCATAATGTTTGCTCTAAAAGTTGATTGACTGATTGTTTTACTGTATAGATGACATTAACCTGTGGAATGCGCTCTCTTTATCCTCTGTGAAGACCAAATAATACTTCAAGGTTTACCTTGAAGTCAGTTTCAGTTTACCAAATATCTCCAAGGTCTAAGTCACTCAGGACATAAAAAGAAACACATTTACTACTGCATTTAAATACTAATTAGTTTGCATTTCTTTACTTTACACACCAATCAGTGTCTCACTTTGTCAACTTGAATAGGAAGTGTCACTACATGGTGCACGGTGTATGGGATACATGAGAGATGTGGACACTCCAAAATGACTGACAGTCATTTTATGTATTCTTGTTGATAAGAGGTATGAATTGCCACACCCACCTGCAGGACATGTTCTGAAGACGAGCAAGTTTTGCAGCAGTCAAATCAGTCAGGTCTGGAATCGGGTTTTGTCATGTTTCTTTATCAGCTGTGAGCTTTGTTGTGGTTTTCATTATGTCGTTCGTGAGCATGGAGTCAGTTTCGGGTTTAGCGTTGTTTTTCTTCAGAAAGATCATAACCACATCCTGCTGAACATCCGGGTAGACACGAGTTTTCATGTAAAAGGTCCACCATCTAAAGCAGGGCTCGGGAACCTTTTTTTCACCAAAGAGCCATTTTTTTCCTTTTTGGTTAATGCATTTTTGTTTTTTGTTTTTCGAAAGAGCCATTGCAAAAACTAATATTTTATTTATTTTTTTTTTTTAAATGTTTTTTCAATAACATTTCAATAACAGTAACTATATTTAGGTCCACAGACAACTCAAAAACAAACAAATATGCAACACACAATAGGCAATGTTGCAATATCAAATTAATTGTGCAGGCCTTTCACTTTGCTTTGAGGTTGAGTTTCCACCTGAGTAGCATAAAACATGTGTGTGTGTGTGTGTGCGTGCGTGTTTGCGTGTGTGTGTGTGTGTGTGTGGACTCATCCAGCACAGGATAAAAGAATCTGCCAAAGTTATATATTTTTCCCCCTCTATCTCACGCATCATCATGTCATACAATGTTCAGGCTGACAGGGGAACGTCTTATATTGTTTGGGAACTCCTCAGACAGTTCAGTTGACAGTAGCCCACCGGGTATTTTGCTGCAAAAGGTGCATGGTGGGTTTCAAAATGTCTCTTAACAGTTGATTTTTTTAAGAGGCAATACGTTCTGTGCAAATCAGACACATATCAGACACAGATCAGACACAGCAGAGCACCAGAGCTTTCAATAAAAGCATGTTTCAGTCCAGTCACTTTGAAATTTTCGATGCTCCTCTGAATTCTTTCTTTTCGCCATCTCCACAAACTAGCTACGTAGCTGCTGGAATCTGAGCGTGAGAGGTTACCATAGAAACATAAGTGGTTTGCCATTGATTGGTGTCATGACTACATACATGACTACATACGTGCACTGGCCAGAACAACTTGAAATACATTATTGTAAACTATATACTTACAATAACTTACAATATAACAGCTTACAAATTCGGTAGGCTGTACAATAAAGGAGTCGTAAATGACTTTGAGTTTCTGCAGGAAACTGATCTCTAGTGATGTGTTTTTAACCATCATATGTTGGCGAGCCACATGATTTCTGTCACAGAGCCACATGTAGCTAACTTACTTTCCACTCGTCATCAACTGGAATGCATTATTTTGGTCAGGTTTCAAGAACTTGATTTCCTTCCTTTTACAATGAAATTCTTGCATGTTTGCAGTAGATATAAAAAAAAAAAAACATAAAAATAAAATAACACCAAAACATTAAAAAGTTTTCATGGACATAATTAGTATAATCGTACACTGTTGTCTTTCTGTGTCCAGATATCCTGTGCTATCAGTTTCCTGAGGGATCATCTCCTGTAGATGTGCTGACGGCATTAAAGTGACCACCGGAGTGAACACCCCGGCTTTTGTGCTTCATGCTGTGTGACTTGATTTGTGATTTGATTTTTACTTCTCAGTGCAAGCATGTTTTGTGAACATTGAAATTAGCCTGCCCCCTTTTCATAGTCCCTCCAGGATATTGTGATCTGCAATCACAGAAATTAACACAAAATCAAGCAAACTCCGCAATATTCAGAGGAGCTTGCAATTTTTCTGCAGATTTGGGCCAAGATGCGTCATGTGATGTCATCACAATGCGCATTCTTTGATTCACATGCGTTGAACATGAGTACAGCTAAAAGGTCTCATTTACCAACAAACATCACTGTGAAAGGCCGTGCAAAACTATTTTGTGCAATTGCAATTTCGTCAATTCAATTAGTTTTCTGCAAAAAACAAAAAAACTCTTCAAGTTGCATCACAGATTTTGAGAAAAGCCGCAGGGAATCCAGGGATGTCTGGCTTTTAAATTTTGGACACACGGTTCAAAAGTTATGACCATAAATTTTCTTCCATATTAGGCCCAAATTTGACCCAATGGTGGCGCTAGAGCATTGGCAGCAATTCACCCAAATCTGGAAAGAATGTTCCTTAGACCTTCCCCAATCTCAAATTTCACAACTTTTACCAGACAGTTCTATGGGCTGCCATAGACACACAAGCCAGAAGAAAAGGAAAAAGAAATATAGCTGCAAGCAGCGATGACGGGCCCAATCACATCAGTACCATCATGTGGTCCTCGGCCCTCTCCTGGCTCAGGTCTTATTTGACTGATCGTTATCAGTTCGTAGATGTAAATGGTGAATTCTCTATGCATACTGAGGTAAAGTGTGGTGTTCCACAAAGGTCTGTTTTAGGCCCACTGCTCTTTTCTTTATATATGCTACCTCTGGGTCAAATTATTCGTAAACATGGATTTAGCTTCCACTGTTATGCTGATGACACACAGTTGTATGTTTCAGCAAAGCCAGATGACAGACACCAGTTTAATAAAGTTGAGGAATGTGTAAAGAACATTAGACAGTGGATGCTTATGAACTTCCTCTTACTAAATTCTGACAAGACAGAAGTACTTATACTAGGACCACATGCAGCCAGAAGTAAGTTTTCTGATTCCATAGTAACTCTGGATGGCCTTTCTGTTTCATCATGTGCAGCAGTAAAAGACCTTGGTGTGATTATTGACTCCAGTCTTTCCTTTGATGCCCACGTAGGTAATATTACTAGGATAGCCTTCTTTCACCTCAGAAATATTGGTAAGATAAGAAATATATTGTCACTACATGATGCAGAAAAAATTAGTCTATGCTTTCGTCACCTCTAGGTTGGATTATTGTAATGCCTTACTGTCTGGATGTTCCAGTAGGAGTATAAACAAACTCCAGTTAGTCCAGAATGCAGCTGCAAGAGTCCTCACTAGAACTAGAAGATATGACCACATCACCCCTATCTTATCCACACTGCATTGGCTCCCAGTGAAATTTCGCATTGATTATAAAATACTACTATTGACTTATAAAGCGCTAAATGGCTTTGCGCCACAGTACCTAAGTGAACTTTTGGTCTTTTATGATCCGCCACGCCTACTTCGATCAAAAGGCGCAGGCTATTTGTCGGTACCTCGAATAGTGAAGGCTACAGCAGGGGGAAGAGCTTTCTCTTACAAAGCCCCACAGTTATGGAACAGCCTTCCAATTAGTGTTCGGGACTCAGACACAGTCTCAGAGTTTAAGTCCAGGCTGAAAACATATTTGTTTAGTCAAGTCTTTCGTGAATAGTTTTTTCTTAGGTAAAGGAGCAGATCTAGAGGTCTCACGGGCATAGTGTGTTGTGGTGAACTGGGATGTCTGGATGCTGTCACCCCCCCCACCTTCAGGCGTCCACCCAGGTTTGTTGGTGGTGGGGTGGCTGGCTGCCTTGTCCCAGGGAGCCCTCATGTCTGTGTTACCTTCTGGCTCTCCCTTTTAGTTATCCTGTCATAAGCTAGTCTTGCCGGAGTACCTGCTTTCACTTACGCGAAGTACACTGTCCTTAACCAGTACGGGACAATAAGCATACCTAATTATCTCTCTCTCTCTGTCTCCCTCTCCCCCCCCTTCTGTCGAGCTACACTTGATACTCCTGAGATGCCAGTGATCCTGACCCCTTCTGCTCTCTGGACCTGCCCGATCCATCCTGATGCCCTACTTCTGGTTGGAGATCTCATCAATTGAAGTCACATGATGCTGCTGAGGATGGCCCCACACGGTGCAGCCTAAAGATCATTGAGATTACAGTGGTGAAGTTCAACAAAACAGACTTCATATAAAAACTGTAATGAATTTTTCATGGTCTCACAACTGCCATTCTGATCGTGTTGTACTGGTACATTTATAGAAGAGATTTATTTATTTATAATTGCACTATCTGGTGTTAACCAGATGAGGATGGGTTCCCTTTTGAGTCTGGTTCCTCTCAAGGTTTCTTCCTTATATCATCTCAGGGAGTTTTTCCTTGCCACCGTCGCCGCTGGCTTGCTCATTGGGGATAAATTCATAAATTTAAAACCTATGTCCTGAATTTATATACTTCTGTAAAGCTGCTTTGGGACAATGTCCATAGTTAAAAGCGCTATATAAATAAACTGAACTTGAACTTGAACTTACCATCACCACCCGGTAAGTATGTATGAAAACAATGCATAGTGAAGTGAGTGCTGTAGAGTAAAACACCCAAATATACAAAGAAACAAGTATTAAAGTTTGATGTGTTACCACGGAAACACCATTTAAGATATCAAGACTCCTTCGGCAATTTTACATCAGCCATGTCTCAACATTATTCTGACCAAGTTTGAAGCGATTTGGGTAAATATAAGAAAACTGTTTAAAAGTGTGACACACTTCCTGCTGCCAGTTGGTGGTGCTATGACCATGACTCACAATAGTCACATCCATGTGCTCAGCCCCCGTGACCAAATACACAGCTCAAGTTTGATCTAAATCACTCAATGTATGGAGAAGATGAGAGACACTTCCTGTTTCCCTTTTGTCACCATAAACTTATTGCCTTGCCATGGCAAAACCATTGGAGATATCAAAAATCCCTTGGCAATTTAACATCTTCAATGTCTTGTCATAATGTTGACGAAGTTTCGTGACAATCACATGAATCCACTAGGAGAGTATTTAAAAATGCAGAGCCTGCAATTTTCAAAAAATCCACATTAAATCCAAATTGACCAACTTCCTGTTTGAAAGTTGTCCGGCTTGATGAGATGAATATATGTACAGAGTTTCGTTCATATACGTACAAGTATGAACAATTTATGCCCCAAGGTTTTGTACCGTGGAAAGGGGGCGCTACAGAGCACTTTCAGTGCTTAGGCCCTAATAATAATAATAATCCTTAGGAAAACAATAGGTGCACTTTCAGTGCTTGGGCCCTAATAATAACAAGAAAAGGTAGAATAACAATAGGGTGCCTACTCACCTTCGGTGCTTGGCCCCCTAATGAAAGCTGCAAGCAACATTTTCGGGGGCCAAGCACCTAGACTCGGTGAGCCGCACATCCGCACAGGATTTGTGTTGCAAGGTCGCAAGGTCATTGCTGAAATACAGCCTCACTTCTAGTTTGGCGGCTTCGCCATCAGATCTGTTGGCACATTACTGACAAATCATTTGGAATATTCAAAATTCTTTTGCTAATTTTTGTGAGACTTACTCTGAAGATGATGTGTGCCAAATTTGGTGATGGTTGGACAAAATATGTGGGACTAGCAGCAAAAAAAAACAGTTTTTGAAAAATTCCAAGATTTTGACTCACAGCTCAAAAGTTATGACCATAAATGAGTTTTATATTAGGCCCAAATTTGACCCAACAGGTTTGCTAGAGCATTGGCAGCACGTGGCCCAAATTTGGTCAGAATTCTCCTTAGACCCTCTCCCAATCAGTGTGCCAAATTTCACTACTCTTTACCAGATGGTTTTATGGGCTGCCACAGACAGCCTAACCAGAAGAAGTGGAAGATTATTAATAAGAACAGGTAGAATAACAATAGGGTGCCTATGCACCTTTGGTGCTTGGTGGCCAACAAGGATAGAGAACCCAGAAAAACCCACATGGAGTGCTTTAGATGAAGTTTACACATTTCTCTCTTGCACT
This sequence comes from Cranoglanis bouderius, assembly GCA_023630585.1. NCBI lineage: Eukaryota > Metazoa > Chordata > Actinopteri > Siluriformes > Cranoglanididae > Cranoglanis > Cranoglanis bouderius. The sequence goes on along the minus strand of CM042545.1, from coordinate 23,965,137 downwards.
AGAAAAAAAGACCTTTATTTAGCTACCTTTTAACGAGAAGATTACAGATTAAATTACATACCAACAGCTACAAACATTTAGTATTTTTATAAAGTTTCATTACTTAACCTTTGCATGCACATGACCTGTCTAATCCCATTTATTAAATTGCAATTTTATTCCAAGTATAAATTTAGAACAATTTAGAACATTTCTACATAGATAAACTAGGTTGCATGAGCCAAACATACATATGTACCTATTGGGTGTATGGTGTGGTTTGTAGGTGAAGCTTTTTCAGTTCTAAGGCAGACATTTCCTGAAAAAAAAACCCCACAGAAGTTTGTATTCGTGTTGCTCACTCAAGATGAAAGTGTACATACTTCTGCTTACTTGCACACATTTTCAAGCCTTTTCAGCTGGTATGTTTACTTTAAACCACTTTTCTTACAACTTTACTGTTCTGTTAATGACAGTGTTTATTATTATTACTGTAATATATGGACATGATTCTCCTGGGCATGGGCATTGTCTAATAGCGTTTCATTTTGTTCTTTTAATTTAGTTACAGTGGTAAAAAAAAAAAAAAATATATATATATATATATATATATATATATATATATATATATATATATATATATCACACAATCCACCACAATAAAACTTGTATAAAACTTATATTGAGTTTATAGTTATCACTAGAATTGAACGGGTTTAATCCAAACTTTAATAACTTAAAAACAGGAAGAGCTACACTTAAAGTTTGTGGCTCCAAAAATTGCTACATTTTTTGTATAGTTGAATGTTTGAAATGTTAGTGTAGTTTGAATAGATTATATTCATAAAATAAATCAGTACTAAGGGGTTCTGTGGAATTTATTTATAGTTAAAGGGACCCTTGGCTGCAAAATGTTGGAGAACCTTTGAGATATGGTACATTATATCAGATACAAATGACAGAGTAACTTAAATTTTCTAGAAATGCAGCAGTGCAAAACTGAAAAAGTAAATGTCACACACCAAATGTCTTGGCTTAATGAATACATGTAGAGCGATAGAAGGGATAGTGTAGCTATTTTGTTTACCGATATTCATATCTTGTTTCTATTTTTCAGACACCTCTTCATTCCCTCACACACTGACTGTCAGACCGAGAGATACCACCGCACTGCGATGTAACATCACCGGACATGAGGAGGTGGCCTGGTATCGCCTGAGTTCCGATGATTTTACACTCCTGATATCAGCAGAGAAAACCCGGACTCGTAAAATCCTCCCTGTTCATTATAACAAAGATGAGAATCGTTTCATCCTGGAGCCAGACAGCGAGGTTAACACGGCTATATTCACCATCATCAACATCACCACAGACGATCTGGGAGTTTATTTCTGTGGAATTAAAACTACCTTTGCGGAACAGATGCATTTTAAGAAAGTGACCAGATTGCAGTTTGAAGGTTTGTGTTCCACTGTGTAATAGGGGTCCAAGCACCACAGATGCTGGGACTCTATTATTATTATTATTATTATTATTATTATTATTATTATTATTATTATTATCTGCTAAAACAGTATGGGGAGCAGACCATAAGTCATAGAGACACCACATTTTTTGGGGAAAGGTATAGTATGCCCCCCACTGGGCTTTGTTGGGAAATATGTAGCACCAATCCTTCTGTTTCATGTGATGTCACACTGAAGACGACTGACTTGACTACACTCCACTACATAAAAAAATTACATCTTCAACAAGCAACAGTCCAGCGGATCCACCCGGCCATGCTGCCTTGTAGCCGTTAGCTAGGTGAAGATCAGGGGTTCACACCTTAACACCACCAAGCTGGTGGGAGCAAAGCCCTTAACTCTATCTGCTCCAAGGATGCCTTATCACAGCTGACCCTGCACTCTGAACACAGCGTCCTTACAAACTGGGTTAGGAGAAGAAAAATAATGTCACTGTACTGCACTGTACTGTTGGCTGAATCTTATTGAGTACCGTCCTGATTGTGTTACAACAGGTAACACACAAGGGACCTACGCTTACCTACACTTACCTACCTAAAAGTGCTATACTTTCAGAAAAGGGTATATTTCTTGAAATTGTGACTTTATAGTACCAACGTAAAGTTGGCTTAATATTAGATATTTGCCGGACATTTGCAGCTCCGATGCTAACAGCATTCCAAAAGCCTGTGGAAAGACTGAATACACACTCATGTTTTCACTGGTATTTTGCATTGATGTTGCATTCTGAACACTTTTTAAACACGTCTCACCACTTTAAATCCAGCGCTATAACAATACTTGATGCCTGATTGCACGAGTGTGGTTTCATTTGTGGTTTCATGGCTACTAAGAACAAACACACACACAAATACTGAAAATAAAAATAAATAATGGTTTCTACCCCTACTGTAAATATAGCAGACTTTAAGCGATCACTCTAATGTGTGGTTTGCTGATGTCACTTTTTGTGAAGAGGTTGTGAAATTCTGAGTTAAAGTTTTAGTCTTTAAACTTTTTTTTTTCAGTGGAAAAGGAGGAAATGGAGGACGTGGAGAATGAAGGCAAGAAATGACAGAATACAGAATTCGGGTGCAATGTAATGACTTTTACTTTTTAAATCAACATTCATGCATTTTAAAATGTATTTCTCTCTCTCTCTCTCTCCAGATGAATTGAGTATGTGTGAGAGAGTGTTGATGTTTGGTGGTGTGGGCGTGGCCGCTCTGCTCCTCCTCCTCACTACAGTAGTTGTGTGTAGCTTGATCAGACACTGATCATACTTGATAGATTGTTGGATTAATGTTTCATCTTTGCTAACACGTTATATTTAACACCGTAACTCATTTATTATTAGCATTATCATTAAGAGATTTTTATTATGGGTGCAGAGTGAAGAAGTGAATTTTAAGCAAGCATTTTATTTGTACATTCTTCTGCATTTATTTACATACTGCTTTCTGTAACTCATAATTTGAAAAAAAAAAAAAAAAAAAGTTTATATTGATCAATAAAGTTTAATCAATCTTCACCACTAGAGGTCGCTGTCTCTTCACTACTGACTGTTAATGTTCATCTGTTGAGTGTTTGCTCTGCTTTGCTCTAAAAGGATCAATGCTAAGCTTCTACCTACACTCCTGAAGATGGAATAGGAGCTTGTACTAAGATCTTACTAAGGGGCATCCTGATGCAAGTTAGTTTTTTCCTTTGGTTCTGTGAGTGTATTACTCTATTTATGTTTTAAATATATAATCTCTGGCCAATACCTGTAGCATCTTTAGATACTTGATCCTAAATAGTGCAGGGACATTTGTAATGGACTAGGCTTGTTCAATATTCATTTTAAATATTAATTCATAGAAAATTTAATCGTCCAGAACCATTATCCATATACACCGATCAGCCATTAAACATTAAATCCACTGAAAGGTGAAGTGAATAACATTGATTATCTCGTTACAGTGGCACCAGTCAGGGAGTGGGATATATTAGGCAGCAAGTGAACAGTCAGTTCACAAAGTTGATGTGTTGGAAGCAGGAAAAATGGGCAAGCGAAAGGGCAAGGGCCAAATTGTGATGGCTAGACGACTGGATCAGAGCATCTCCAAAATGGCAGCAGACAGAAATCGAGAAAGGGTACAGGACTTTACAGGTGTTTGAAGTGTGGTACCTTCTTAACAAGTCAGATTATCTGTTTACTGACTAGATGAAGATGTTTTTGAAAACTAAACAGGAAAGTTCAGGGTATCCATCCGGGGTGATTCTTTAAAAGTCAGTACATTCAGAACTTGAGAAAATCGAGGGCATCAAACTTCAACTGCACTGTATTTGTTAATCCAGCCTAAAGGTCTGTGGCAAAACTCGCATTGAATTATTTCTGGGGTAAAGTATATCAAAGACTGGAAAGATCGGACACGAATCTGATTAAAAGTTCACAAATGATCTGACATGATTTATTTTTATATCACAAAAACCTGCAATTTTCATATGGGTGTGTAGATTTTGTATATCTACTGTATGCATGAAGAACTTGGACTGCTAACCTGCAACTAAAAAAGAAACCGGATGTTTAAATTACTGCAATATACAATATTAATGACTACTGACCCCAGCTGACCTACTAAACAAAAGCCTTTATTATGCACCAACCATGTAATAAATCAATTTTAGGATCTACTATAAATTAAATACAACTCAACTCATAATATTGTTTATAAAAATGTTTCACAGAACAGTACTGTGATATTTTAACATTACAGTACATTTGCAAAGAATCTCATACTGACTTTTTGAGCCCCTCTATGAACAGCACTTACAGTTTACAGTTTAGCTATAAGTCAGGGTACAAAAGATGTTAGCAAGTGTTTTTATATATGCTATGTTATATTTTTTTAGTTAAGGTCAGTCACAGAGATGGTGATACAGAGTAAATTAATTCAGTACTTCAGTAATAATGTTTAACTGATCAGGAAAATGCTACCTTAGCTATTAACTAAAACGGAATGGTTTAAAAGAAATTAACTCATGATAACATTAATTTACAGTATGATTGGATCACTGTCTGATCCCAAAGAGCCTGATCAGGTGAACAGATGTTTAGAGTCAACGTTCTGGTACACGGTAGATAAGGTAGCTCGACTTAAAAGAAAAATAATTTTTAAAAAGCTAGTACCCCGGTATAGCGATCACACACGCACCTTAAAACAAGTGCAGGGTATTTGTTGGTACCTTGAATAGTGAAGGCTCCAGCAGGGGGAAGAGCTTTCTCTTACAGTTATGGAACAGCCTTCAAATTAGTGTTTGGGACTCAGACACAGTGATTAAGCCCAAGCTGAAAACATATTTGTTTAGTCAAGCTTTTGTGAATAGTTTATTTTCTTAAGTAAAGGAGCAGATATAGAGGCTCACAGGCATAAAGTGTTGTTGTGAACTGGGATGTCTTAATTGCTGTTGTGCCCCCTAGACCACTTCACTAAGGCTGGACGCTAAAGTTGTCCCTATTGGATATACAGAGCCCTCCACTAATATTGGCACCCTTGGTAAATAAGTTAAGTAGGCTGAAAAATTGTCTTTATTGTTTAACCTTTTGATGTTTTGTTTAAAAAAAAAAAATCACAAAAATACTCTGCTCTCATGGATATCAAACAATTGCAAACACAACACAGGTTTATCAAAAAATTAATCTTTGTTAAATATAGGTGTGCAATAATTATTGGCACCCCTGTAAATTCATAAGAGAAAAATATATTTGAAGTATATTCCCAATGATATTTTATTTATTTATTTTTTTTTTTAGTACACCTGGGTGACTAGGAACAGGAAATGAGTTCATGTTTCACAGGGGTATAAATATAAGGTAACACATAGGCCAAATTCCCTTAGTCATTTATAATAATGGGTAAGACAAAGGAATATAGCTGTGATGTGCGGCAAAAGGTTGTTGAGCTTCACAAAATGGGAAGTGGCTATAAGAAAATAGCACAAGCATTGAAAATGCCCATTTCCACCATCAGGGCAATAATTAAGAAGTTCCAGTCAACTGGAAATGTTATGAATCAACCTAGAATTGGACGTGTGTCTATATCGTCTCAACGCACTGCGAAGAGGATGGTTCAAGTGGCAAAAAATATTAGTATTATATAGTAAAATATTAATATTAAATATATTAGTGGAGGGCAGTGTATAGTGCACTACATAGGGTGTAGACTCCATTATTTTAGGGCACTTACACAGTGAGTAGGAAGCCATTTTGGATTCAGCCACTAACTGTTTGCTGAGCAGCTCAGCTACAGCTTCAGTCTAATTTACCTCAGGTTTTAAAGCAGAACATTAAACTACCACAAAAAAGACAAGAACGACCTTTTACTTTTAACTCTTTTAACTGTAGGAATTATTTTCATGTACAGAAAGTTACCGCGGTCAGATAAGCGGGAAAAAGCTGGAATTCTTCTTTTCGCAGTTTTCACAAACTACTGGAGAAACCCGAAATAAGTCACTGAGTTATGAGGTGAATGAAGGAACACTGCTCTAGTCATGTGCAGAGAGATTACATCATCTGCTTTTCATTAAGAAACACTGAAATTTTAAATCAGCAGGGGATCAAATACTTTTTCCCCCACTGTAAAGGAAGCGAAAACATGTAATAAGAACAATTAAGAAAAATACCATAAAATCACATCATAACAAAAAAGCAATTCTAAAAAAGTGAATTTTCAAAGAAGATTTAAAAATACTCAAAGATTCAGCATGCCTAACCTCAGAGGGAAGAGAGTTCCATAGTTTTGGAGCAAAAAAAGAGAAGGCCCTGTCACCCATAGAGTATAGACGAGAAGTGGGAACAGCTAACAAACAAGAATCAGAGGAGCGAAGGACACATTTTGGAACGAAAGGAGTTAAAAGTTCAGACAAATACACGGGGCCAAACCATGTAAAGCCTTGTAGGTAAGCATGAGAATTTTAAAATCGACACGAAACTTGACAGGGAGCTGGTGCAAGGACTCCAAAATAGGAGTGATGTGATCACTTGTCTTGGTCTTGGTCAAGGGTCTAGCAGCAGAGTTTTGCACATACTGCAACTTATTTAATGTAGATTTAGAGATGCCAACAAGTAAAGCATTACAATAATCAATTCTGGAGAATACAAAAGTATTGATCGGTTTTTCAGCCACAGAGAAACATGGGGCGCAGTCTTGCAATGTTTGAGATGAAAGAATGATGTTTTAACCAAATTCTTGACATGAGGATCAAATGTTACATTTGCATCAAAGATCACCCCTAAATTCTTCAGTTTTGTTTGAAATGCCAGAGCAGAGCCATCCATAGTTAAGGTTAATGGACCTGCTTTACGGAGCTGGTGGGTTGAACCAGTGAGCCTGACCTCGGTTTTTTCACTGTTAAGACAAAGAAAGTTTAGAGACATCTATTCCTTTATCTCAGTAATACATTGTGCAAGAAAGGCAACAACTATACCATCACCAGGTTTTGAATGGATGTAAATCTAGGTGTCATCTGTGTAAAAGTGATAATTAGGACCAAGAGATCTTAAGAGCTGACCAAGGGGAAACATGTAAATGCTAAAAAGTAAAGGGCCCAAAATCGATCCCTGAGGAACACCACATTTAACCATGCCAATGTTGGACCTACATCCAACAAAGGAAACAAACTGCTGACAATCCGAGAGATAGGATCGGATCAGATAGGACAAACTCCAGTTAGTCCAGAATGCAGCAGCCAGAGTCCTTACTAGAACCAGAAGATATGACCACATCACCCCTATCTTATCCACACTGCATTGGCTCCCAGTAAAATTTCGCATTGATTATAAAATACTACTATTGACCTATAAAGCACTAAATGGCTTCGCGCCACAGTACTTAAGCAAACTTTTGGTTGTTTATGATATGCCACGCCTACTTCAATCAAAAGGTGCAGGCTATTTGTTGGTACCTCGAATAGTAAAGGGGGAGGAGCTTTCTCTTACAAAGCCCCACAATTATGGAACAGCCTTCCAATTAGTGTTCGGGACTCAGACAAAATCTCAATGTTTAAGTCCAGGCTGAAAACATATTTGTTTAGCTTTTTGTGAATATTTTTTTCTTCTTGGGTAAAGGAGCAGATCTAGAGGTCTCACAGGCATAGAGTGTTGTGGTGAACTGGCATGTTTGGATGCTGTCCCCCCCCCCACTTTCACGCCTTCACCCAGGTTTGTTGATGGTGGAGTGGCTGGCTGACTTATGTCCCAGGGAGCCCTCATGTCTGTGTTACCTTCTGGCTCTCCCTTTTAGTTATGCTGTCATAGCTAGTCTTGCCAGAGTCCCTGCTTTCACTTACGCAAAGTACACTGTCCTTAACCATTACGGGACAATAAGCATACCTAATACTCTCTTTCTGTCAAGCTACACAACACTCCTGAGATGCCAGTGATCCCGACCCCTTCTGCTCTCTGGACCTACCTGATCCATCCTGATGCCCTACTTCTGGTTGGAGTTCTCATCAATTGGAAGTCACATGCTGCTGCTGAGGCCCCACACAGTGCAGCCTAAAGATCATTGAGATTACTGAGGATGGTACCACTTAAAAACCATAAAGATGGCTTTGGACCTCAATTCATATGAACAGTTATGCTGTGATGGCTAGGACTGCAATTACTACAAACAGTTTTACACTCAAGTCTCCATCAGTGAACAGTGGAGAAGTTCAACAAAACAGACTTCATATAAAAACTGTAATGAATTTTCCTGGTTACACAACTGCACTATTTGACCATGTAGTATTGGTACATATATAGAAGAGATTTATTTATTTATAATCGCACTATCCGGTATCACCCAGATGTGGATGGGTTCCCTTTTGAGTCTGGTTCCTCTCAAGGTTTCTTCCTCATATCGTCTCAGGGAGTTTTTCCTCACCACCGTCACCTCTGGCTGCTCATTAGGAATAAATTCATACATTTAAAATCTATATCCTCAATTTATATATTTCTGTAAAGCTGCTTTGGGACAATGTCCATTGTTAAAAGCGCTATACAAATAAAACTGAATTGAATTGCATAAGTTCTTGTCACTGAATGTAATGCGTTTAAATTGTTAATAAAAGGTAAAGAGGTCAGAGGCATAGGAGAGCAAAGGTCTTCTACAATATCTGTCCAGTGAGCAGTTCTGCGTTCTTGCATCCAGCTAATCATACCTTTTGTCTGAGTGGCCCAATAGTACAGCTGAAGGTCAGGGAGTCCCAGTCCTCATTTTTCTTTAGTTCTAGTTAATATTTTAAAATATATTCTAGGTGTTGAATTCTTCAAATAAATGAGCTTATTAATTTATTTACGGATTTAAAAAAAATGTTTATTCAGGTAAGCGGGGTAGTGATTAAAATAAAAAAGTCGTGGTAGTACATTCATTTTTATCACATTAATTCTTCCAAGGAGTGAAATAGGAAGCAGGTTCCAATGTTCCAGATCTTCCTTAATATATTTTTAAGAAGACGGAGTTCATTTATATAAAATTTATATAAAATATCTTTGCGGTTGGGAGATACATTCACCCCAAGATATTTGAATCATATAAATGAACTGCATCATATAAATGAATCAAGGGTTATATTCCTTGATTTGTCAAATTCACTTCACCCACTGATGGCTCCATATTGGTACACTTATCTGCCATAAACCTACTTAGAATAGTGAAGTCCATTCCACACACTGATTGGAGATATAGCTGCTAGTGTGTGTGAATGCGCTGGTGTTGTCTGAGATTACTCTGTTCAGTAAAACTCTTCCCACACTGTTTGCAGTGATACGGATTTTCTCCAGTGTGAACGCGCTGGTGTCGTATGAGAGTAACCTGGACAGTAAAGCTCTTCCCACACTGTTCGCAGTGATACGGCTTTTCTCCTGTGTGAATGCACTGGTGTATATTGAGGTGACCCTGGTGAACAAAACTCTTCCCACACTGTTCACAGTGATACGGCTTTTCTCCTGTGTGAATGCGCTGGTGTACTTTGAGATTACCCAGGGTAGTAAAACTCCCCCCACACTGTTCACAGTGACATGGCCTCTCTCCTGTGTGAATTCGCTGGTGTATGCTGAGATAACTTTGACGAGTAAAACTCATCCCACACTGTTCACAGTGATATGGTTTCTCTCCTGTATGAATTCGCTGGTGAATCCTGAGAACCCTTTTATCAGTAAAGCTCTTCCCACACTGCTCACAGTGATATGGTCTCTCTCCTGTGTGAATTCGCTGGTGTATGCTGAAACAACTTTGACGAGTAAAACTCTTCGCACACTGTTCACAGTGATACGGCTTTTCTCCTGTGTGAATGCGCTGGTGTACTTTGAGATTACCCAGGGTAGTAAAACTCGTCCCACACTGTTCACAGTGATATGGTTTCTCTCCTGTATGAATTCGCTGGTGAATCCTGAGAACGCTTTTATCAGTAAAGCTCTTCCCACACTGCTCACAGTGAAATGGCCTCTCTCCTGTGTGAATTCGTTGGTGTTGGAGAATATTCTTGCGAGCAACACTCTTCCCACACTGTTCACAATAATGCAGCTTCTTTCCTATGTAAAGAAAAATACAACATAAAATATAATACAATTCTGAAACAATATTGCTAAAGGCTGTCTTAGTTTGAACATTGTTCTTTAGGTTAAGCAAAGAATATTTTTAACTGAGAAAATTATTATATAATTTATTATATAATTCTGCCTAAACGGAGATGGTGGACAGTACAATGATTACAATCTATAAGTCAGCTCATATATTGAAACTTTATTCAAACACTTTTAATGCTACACAGCCAGTAAATAGCTTTTCCTATATGTCCTCTAGTAACTGTCTTAAAATAATTATGAGCGATTTATGAAGCAAGAAACACCTCATACCTCATGCAGAAGAAGCCCAACAATCACCAATATCAAATATAACTAACCTCTTTTAAATACAAAATGCTATGAACAGTTTCTCAATCCAGTGACTAATGGAAAAGCTGATTGTGCCACAGTGTTTAAAATGTGTTTTCCTGTGGGGGAAACAGTACACACAAGTGTGAATAGCCAGATTGCAATCTCTATATAATGACTACATGTACATATACAATAGGTAGCTGTAACTGCTAGATTTAATGTAGATACAATATGCTTGTGCACACTTTAATGGAAAAGAATGTGATGGGAGTATGCTTCTAGTAACAGTGATTTTTTTTTTCCTCAAGGCAAATTGAAAGGTCATATGATTATTATATAGCCTTCTTGGAGAAAATTGACAGGGTACCTCCTAATGACTCCATCCTTCTGCTGGGGGAATTCAATCCAAATATCAGTAATGATGGTAGTACTTGGAGGGGTCTGACTGGAAGGAATGACCTGGATCTGAACCTGAGCTGTATAATGTAATTAAACTTCCTTGCAAGATAAGGACTATCAGTCACAAATGCTTGGATCAAATACAAGGTTGTGCATTGTGGGCCAAAGGTCAATTATTGCTTCATGACTGTATCATCAAATTGAGGCTGCATGTTCTGGACACTCCAGTAAAGACAGACAGAGGCAGAGCTATCAACTACATCAGTACTTGGTTGGTTCTGGATTTGTCCCACACAAATATGCTGTGGTCCCATCCCAAGGTAGCTTACAGCAGATTATGGTGGCTGAAATGCTCAATGTCCAGGTGGTGCTCCTGTCTCCTGGATCACTGTCTGATGCAACAAAACCTGATCAGGCAACTAAATGCCTAGTCAACGTTCCAATAAACTCTAGATTATGTAGCTCCACTTAAAAGAAAAATAATTAGATACACTTAAAAAAGAAAACTTGAGAATTAGAATGTAAATGGATTTAAACTAAACTAGTAGTATTCCAAACTGCTTGGAAGGAGAGCCTATAGAAAATCTCTTAAGGCTCAAATTTGAAAACATCAGGCAAAAAATTCAGATGATAAAATTTAAAGCCAGACAATTATATAACTAACCCTGCAGATAATAATATAACAATATCTGGTCAGCGATTAAAATATTTTACTCCCCTTTGAGAGACTAATTTCACCAATTTCCTCATCAAAATCATCAACTTGTATACTAGATTCCTTACCTACATGTTTCTTGAAAGAGATAACACCAGAAGCAATCGAACCTCTTCTAAAAAATAATCAATTCTTCCCTTAGCACTGGCTATGTACCTAAATCTTTTAAAGTAACAGTTATCAAATCCCGATTAAAAAACCTGACCTCGACCCCGGTCAGATGTCCAACTATAGGCCAATAACAAACCTCTCCTTTACCTACAAGATCTTAGAAAAGGTTGTAGCACAGCAGCTATGCTCGTACCTACATAGGAATAACATTCATGAAATGTATCAGTCAGGATTTAGGCCTCATCATAGCACAGAGACAGCGCTGGTTAAAGTGGTAAATGACCTACTGCTGGCCTCTGATCAGAGTTGTGTCTCCATGCTTGTGTTGCTTGACCTTGTGCAGCTTTGTGCAGCTTTTGACACCACTGATCATACTATTCTCCTTGATAGACTAGAAAATGTTGTAGGAGTTAAGGGAACGGCCCTCTCCTGGCTCAGGTCTTATTTCACTGACCGTTATCAGTTTGTAGATGTAAACTGTGACTTTGCTATGTAACATACTATAATATTCAGTCCCTCCAGGATTTTCCAATTACAGAAATTAACGCAAATAAAGCAAACGCCACAATATTTGGAGGAGCTTGCAATTTTTCAAAACTACCACAGATTTGGGCCAAGACGCATTCAACCAAAGCCCTCTCTGATTCAAGTGCATTGAACACGAGTACAGCTAAAAGGTTTAATTTACCAACAAACAAACATCATGGAGAAGGAGCGTGCAAAACTATTTTGAGCAATTACAATTTCGCTAATTCAAGTTATTTTCAAGCATTTTGGCCACAACAATCACAAAAATAATGTCACTACATGATGCAGTAAAACTAGTTCATGCTCCAGTAGGTGCATAAACAAGCCCCGGTTAGTGCAGAATGCAGCAGATATGACCACATCACCCCTATCTTTTCCACACTGCATTGTGTAAAATTGTGTAAAATAAAATACTACTATTGACCTATAAAGCACTGAATAGTCTCACGCTGCAGTACCCGAGAGTGATTTTTATGATCCACCACAGCTACTGCGATCAAAAATTGCAGGCTATTTGTTGGTACCTCGAATAGTGAAGGCTACTGCAGGGAGCAGAGCATTTCTCTTACCCCACAGTTATGGAACAGCCTTCCAGTTAGTGTTTGGGACTCAGACACAGTCTCAGTGTTTAAGTCCAGGCTGAAAACATATTTGATTAGTCAAGCTTTCTGTGAACAGGTTTTTAGTCTTGGGTAAAGGCACAGATCTGGAGGGTTCATGGGCATAGAGTGTGGTGGTAAACTGGGATGTTTGGATGCTGTCACCCCACTTTACATAATCATACCTCGGCAGATCTCTACTGATGTACACAACTTAATATTTAAACTGTGCTGCCTGCCTGTGTACCCCACAACCCATGTTATCAGCACGTCTCTTCATTTTGATATTGTTTTTGTAACATTGAATGGGACATTTGACATTTTTAATAGTCAGAAATAACAGTGTCACGACTGGCTCAAAGCCGTGACAAATGAAAGGAGGACGTAGTGTGGTTGGTTGCAACATTAGACATTTATTAATATAAATAGAAAAATGTTTAAAACAAAAGAACAACATGGTCATCTATATCGTCTGTCTGATACCAAGATGTTAATAGATAATATATAGAAGTCAAAATACTCAAACAAATAATAAAATCAAGTTAATCTAGAAAACAAACAAAAGCCAAAATCAAACACAGCACTACCGGGAGCAAGCTAACACAGCCAGCTCTTTTATCGAAGGAAGAACAGGTGGACATCGTTCTCTTGATGAGCATCCAGGCCACACCCGCTAGTCGGCATAGCAGGAGACCCGTCACAACAGAAAGGCCTGCATAATAATTGACTACTAAAATACCACGTGTTAGATTCTGTCATGTACTGTATAGTCTATATGAAGTGATTTCAAGGACACAGATTTAGCGGGCAGTCCTAGGACCGCATTTCTAGGGCCCTAGTTTTCTTGTGACAGCACCACCTACCGAACTGGAGGACCGAAAAAGAGCAACCCAGGCAGTATTTCCACCAAATACTAACTACTTATAGTTTTAAAGCTTTATTAAACCCAAATACTACTTTCTTTCTTGCAATTCAACTTGGGTGCTAAGAGCTGCATGGTGAGAAATTTATGACTAATTAGCATAATTAACTCATCAAGCAAACTAAAGAAGGAATCATATGCTATGGCCTTTTCAGTCATTAGATCTCAACCACATATTTTAAAGGAAAGTGGCAAGACATAAGGAGGACTCTGGGGCAGATTCAAGATTGTGTATATTTTATAAAATAGTAACAGTTGAACAAATGGGTTTGTGTGTGTGTGTGTGTGTGTGTGTGTGTGTGTGTGTGTGTGCATCAGCTGCCACATTGACAGAACTTCTGTGTTCACCGACTCCTGAGAGAGAGCGAGAAGTGAATGAAATAAGGAACATTTACATGAACATGTTCAACTCTGTAATTTTACATTTCATATTTAAGAGAGCTTAGTGACCACAGAGCACACACACACACACACACACACACACACACACTATATATAGTATACATATATAATTAATATACATCAATCTCCATGCCAATTAATGTTCATATTACTGTTATTATGTACTGTTCAAAGATTTGGAAAAAGTGTATTTTGATGCTTTGGGAAAACTGTTTCTTGAAACTTTCATGTCAATAAAGCCCCTCTGAATTGAGAAAAAAACTGAATAGAGAGAGATGCAAGAAATCTGAATAGAAATAACATATTATTAGGGTTTGAAAGTACAGGAGCAGGAACACGCACAGATATATTATACAGGTGCATCTCAATAAATTAGAATGTCATGGAAAAGTTCATTTATTTCAGTAATTCAACTCAAATTGTGAAACTCGTGTATTAAATAAATTCAATGCACACAGACTGAAGTAGTTTAAGTCTTTGGTTCTTTTAATTGTGATAATTTTGCCTCACATTTAACAAAAACCCACCAATTCATTATCTCAACAAATTAGAATATGGTGACATGCCAATCAGCTAATCAACTCAAGACACCTGCAAAGGTTTCCTGAGCCTTCAAAATGGTCTCTCAGTTTGGTTCACTAGGTAAGCCACAAACATTCATTGCCAAAGAAGCTGGCTGTTCACAGAGTGCTGTATCCAAGCATGTTAACAGAAAGTTGAGTGGAAGGAAAAAGTGTGGAAGAAAAAGATGCACAACCAGCCGAGAGAACCGCAGCCTTATGAGGATTGTCAAGCAAAATCGATTCAAGAATTTGAGTGAACTTCACAAGGAATGGACTGCGGTTGGGGTCAAGGCATCAAGAGCCACCACACACAAACGTGTCAAGGAATTTGGCTACAGTTGTCATATTCCTCTTGTTAAGCCACTCTTGAACCACAGACAACATCAGAGGCGTCTTACCTGGGCTAACGAGAAGAAGAACTGGACTGTTGACCAGTGGTCCAATATCCTCTTTTCAGATGGGAGCAAGTTTTGTATTTCATTTGGAAACCAAGGTCCTAGAGTCTGGAGGAAGGGTGGAGAAGCTCATAGCCCAAGTTGCTTGAAGTTCAGTGTTAAGTTTCCACAGTCTGTGATGATTTGGGGTGCAATGTCATCTGCTGGTGTTGGTCCATTGTGTTTTTTGAAAACCAAAGTCACTGCACCTGTTTACCAAGAAATTTTGGAGCACTTCATGCTTCCTTCTGCTGACCAGCTTTTTGAAGATGCTGATTTCATTTTCCAGCAGGATTTGGCACCTGCCCACACTGCCAAAAGCACCAAAAGTTGGTTAAATGACCATGGTGTTGGTGTGCTTGACTGGCCAGCAAACTCACCAGACCTGAACCCCATAGAGAATCTATGGGGTATTGTCAAGAGGAAACTGAGAAACAAGAGACCAAAAAATGCAGATGAGCTGAAGGCCACTGTCAAAGAAACCTGGGCTTCCATACCACCTCAGCAGTGCCACAAACTGATCACCTCCATGCCACGCCGAATTGAGGCAGCAATTCAAGCAAAAGGAGCCCCTACCAAGTATTGAGTACATGTACAGTAAATGAACATACTTTCCAGAAGGCCAACAATTCACTAAAAATGTTTTTTTTTATTGGTCTTATGAAGTATTCTAATTTGTTGAGATAGTGAATTGGTGGGTTTTTGTTAAATGTGAGGCAAAATCATCACAATTAAAAGAACCAAAGACTTAAACTACTTCAGTCTGTGTGCACTGAATTTATTTAATACACGAGTTTCACAATTTGAGTTGAATTACTGAAATAAATTAACTTTTCCACGACATTCTAATTCATTGAGATGCACCTGTATGTATATATATATATATAAAATGGTAAATGACCTACTGCTGGCCTCTGATCAGGGTTGTGTCTCCTTGCTTGCGTTGCTAGTCCTTAATGCAGCTTTTGATACAATTGATCATACTATTCCCCTTGATAGACTAGAAAACATTGTTGGCATTAAGGGAACGGCCCTCTCCTGGCTCAGGTCTTATTTGACTGATCGTTATCAGTTCATAGATGTAAATGGTGACTTCTCATTGCATACTGAGGTAAAGTTTGGTGTTCTGCAAGGTTCTGTTTTAGGCCCACTGCTTTTTTCTTTATATATGCTGCCTCTGGGTCAAATTATTCGTAAACATGGAATTAGCTTCCACTGTTATGCTGATGACACACAGTTGTATGTTTCAGCAAAGCCAGATGACAGACACCATCTTAATAAAGTTGAGGAATGTGTAAAGGACATTAGACAATGGATGCTTATTCACTTCCTCTTACTAAATTCTGACAGAAGTACTTATACTAGGACCACAAGCAGCTAGCAGTAACTTGATTACATAGTAACTCTGGATGGCCTTTCAGTTTCATCATGTGCAGCAGTAAAAGACCTTGGTGTGATTATTGACTCAAGTCTTTCATTTCACACCCATGTAGATATTACTAGGATTGCCTTCTTTCATCTCAGAAATATAGCTATGATAAGAAATATAATGTCACTACATTACGATCAAATGTTCAGGCTATTTATTGGTACCTCGAATAGTGAAGGCTACAGAAGGGGGAAGAGTTTTCTCTTACAAAGCCCCACAGTTATGGAACAGCCTTCCAATTAGTGTTCGGGACTCAGACACAGTCTCAGTGTTTAAGTCCAGGGTGAATACATATTTGTTTAGTCAAGCTTTTTGTGAATAGTTTTTTTTCTTAGGTAAAGGAGCAGATCTAGAGGTCTCACAGGCATAGTGTGTTGTGGTGAACTAGGATGTTTGGATGCTGTTGCCCCCCCCCCCTCCCACTTTCACGTGTTCACCCAGGTTTGTTGATGGTGGCTGGCCGCCTTATGTCCCAGGGAGCCTGTGTTATCTTCTGGCTCTCCCTTTCAGTTATGCTGTCATAGCTAGTCTTGCCAGAGTCCCTGCTTGCACTCACACAAAGTACATTGTCCTTAACCATTATGGGACAATAAGCATATCTGAATCTCTTTCTTTCACTCTCTCTCTCTCTCAGTCCCTCTCGCTTTCTGTCGAGCTACACATGATACTCCTGAGATACCAGTGATCCCGACCCCTTCTGCTCTCCGGGCCTGCCTGATCCATCCTGATGCCCTACTTCTGGTTGAAGTTCTCATCAATTAGAAGTCACATGCTGCTGCTGAGGATGGCCCCACATGGTGCAAGAAGGCAGCGCGGCAGTAGCACGCAGCAGCCTCTCCGGATCCAAAATGGTGCCATTTTTGTTTCTTAGCTCAGCTGTTCACAGCACATGGACATCGGAGCAGTCAGTGTTCATGTATACCATCGCCAGACACTGCTAAAGTACAGAAATCATGCAACAACCAACCTACATGATGATTTGCTGGAGAAGCTACACGTTCTCTGCATGCTGCGGGGACCAGACCTCCAGACCATGGCGTCACCTGATGCCGGTGGCCGGGGGAGGGGACGTCTGCTCCCTGGACAATAAATTGGACTACATCCGACACCAGCAGGCAACGTGGCATGAGTTTAGAGACTGCTGCGTCTTTGTTTTCACGGAGACGTGGCTCAGCAACAGAGTTCCGGACGCCGCCATTCAGCTAGATGGGCTCGCCTCGTTTCGTGCCTACAGAAACGCAGCTCTGTGCGGTAAGGCTCGCGGTGGTGGCTTATGTGTTTACATCAACACTGAATGGTGCAAGAACTCTGTGCTAGTTTCTAGTTACTGCTCATCGCTGGTGGAGTTTGTGACTGTTATATGCAGACCTTTTTATTTACCACGGGAATTCACCACTATCCATATAATCGGAGTATACGTTCCCCCTAGCGCTAATGCTACGGAAGCGCTCTGTGAACTGTATGGGGCTATTAGCGAACTGCAAAACACACACCCTGATGGACTGTTTATTATTGCCGGAGATTTCAACCATGCGAATCTCAAATCAGTGCTCCCTAAATTCCACCAACATGTGAACTTTGCAACGAGAGGGACGTTATGCGCTGGATCTTATTTACACAAGCATCTCCCACCCCCACCTCGGCTACTCACACCACATCTCTGTTATGCTAATCCCAGCATACAGACCGCTCGTCAGACGCTCCAAACCGGTTTTGAAGCAGGTGAAAACCTGTCCAGCAGGAGCCATAACTGCTCTTCAGGACTGTTTTGAGCACACTGACTGGCACATGTTCAGGTAGGCTGCAACCGACAGTGACTTCACCAACTTGGAGGAATACACGGCATCAGTGACCAGCTACATAGGCAAGTGCATTGATGACATCACTGCCTCCAAGACCATCACCACACGCTCCAACCAGAAGCCGTGGATGACTACGGAGGTGCGCGCACTGCTGAGGACCCGAGACTCCACCTTCAGGGCAGGTGACAAGGCGGCCCTAAGAACAGCGAGAGCCAAACTGTCTGGGCCATCAGAGAGGCAAAGCGCGCACACGCCGAGAAAATCCGCAGGCACTTCAAGGACATTGGCGACATGTGGCAGGGCATTCAGGCCATCATCGCCAGCCTGTGAACAGTGATGCCTCCCTTCCAGATGCGCTGAACAACTTCTACACTCGGTTTGAGGCGCAGAATGATGTGACGGCGAGGAAGACCACCCCTCCTCCTAACGACCAGGCACTGTGTCTAACCACAGCTGATGTGAGGAAAACTCTACGCAGAGTCAACCCACGGAAAGCTGCTGGATCAGACAACATTCCTGGAAGAGTGCTCAGAGGATGTACAGACCAGCTGGCGGATGTTCTCACTGACATCTTCAACATCTCCCTGAGCAGCGCCATCGTTCCAATGTGCTTCAAGGGCACCACCATTGTCCCCGTGCCGAAGAAGTCTTCAGTGTCTTGCCTCAATGACTACCGTCCCGTTGCACTCACACCCATCATCATGAAGTGCTTCGAGAGACTTGTCATGAGGCACATCAAGACCCTGCTACCACCTTCACTGGATCCCCTGCAATTCGCATATCGTCCCAACCGCTCAACAGACGATGGCATCTCCACCACCCTACATCTGGCCTTCACCCACCTGGACAAAAAGGACACCTATGTTCGAATGCTGTTCATAGACTTCAGTTCAGCATTCAACACAATCATTCCTCAGCACCTGATTGGAAAGCTGAATCTGCTGGGCTTGAACACCTCCCTCCGCAATTGGATCCTGGATTTCCTGACTGGGAGACCTCAGTCAGTCCGGTTCAGGAACAGCATCTCCAGCACCACCACACTGAGCACTGGTGCTCTCCAGGGCTGTGTGCTCAGTCCACTGCTGTTCACTCTGCTGACTCATGACTGTGCAGCAATGCACAGCTCGAACCACATAATCAAGTTTGCCGATGACACGACCGTGGTGGGTCTCATCACCAAGAACGATGAGTCAGCGTACAGAGAGGAGGTGCAGCGGCTAACGGACTGGTGCAGAGCCAACAACCTGTCTCTGAATGTGGACAAAACAAAAAAGATGGTTGTTGACTTCAGGAGAGCACGGAGCGACCACTCTCCACTGAACATCGACAGCTCCTCTGTGGAGATCGTCAAGAGCACCAAATTCCTCGGTGTCCACCTGGTGGAGAACCTCACCTAGTCCCTCAACACCAGCTCCATCACTAAGAAAGCCCAGCAGTGTTTGTACTTTCTGAGAAGTCTGTAAAAAGCCCATCTCCCTCCCCCCATCCTCACCATGTTCTACAAAGGAACTATTGAGAGCGTCCTGAGCAGCTGCATGACTGCCTGGTTTGGAAATTGCACTGTATCGGATCGCAAGACCCTGCAGCGAGTAGTGAGGACAGCTGAGAAGATTATCGGGGTCTCTCTTCCCACCATCACAGACATTTACACCACACCCTGCATTCGCAAAGCCACCAGCATTGTGGATGATTCCACACACCCCTCACACACACTCTTCACCCTCCTGCCATCTGGAAAAAGGTAATGAGGCATTCGGGTCCTCACGACCAGACTGTGTAACAGCTTCTTCCCCCAAGCCATCAGACTCCTCAATACTCAGAGACTGGACTGACACTGACACACACACACACACAGACACACACTGAATTGAACACCATCCCACTCCCCTTGCAATTTTTGCACATTTCACAATGTATGTTTAATTCTTGTTACTATCTACACTTTTACCTGGCTGCTTCCGCAATAACTGCTATGTCCATATATGGTATAAGCTAATCTGCTGAATACTATGTCATAGAATGTTATGTTTAGATTCATAGCATCTTTTAATTATATTATTTTTTAATTATATTGTATGTTTTTGCACTACCTGTTATACTTGACACTTTCACACTAGAACTGTGTACTGGTCGGCACGATACTGTTACTTACTGTGCCCATTGTCCTGTTTTAGGAGTTACTGTACTGTCTTTTGTTGTTTGCACGTGCACTTTATGTAGAATGTGTAGCTCTTTAGTTCTGTGTCATCTCATGTGGTTTACTGTGTTGTTTTAAGTAGCACCATGGTCCTGGAGGTACGTTGTTTCATTTCACTGTGTACTGTACCAGCTGTATAAGGTTGAAATGACAATAAAACCACTTGAACTTGAAACTTGTAGCCTAAAGATCATTGAGAGTACTGAGGATATACCACTTAAAAACCATCAAGATGACTTCGGACCTCAATTCATATGAACAGTTATGCTATGATGGCTACGACTGCAATTGCCACAAACAGTTTTGCACTCAAGTCTCCATCAGTGAACAGTGGAGAAGTTCAACAAAACAGACCTCATGTAAAAACTGTGATAAATTTTCCTGGTTACACAACTGCACTATTTGACCATGTAGTATTAGCACATTTATAGAAGGGATTTATTTATTTATAATCTCACTATCCGGTGTCACCCAGATGAGACCCTTTTGAGTCTGGTTCCTCTCAAGGTTTCTTCCACATATCGTCTCAGGGAGTTTTTCCTCACCACCGTCGCCTCTGGCTACTCATTGAGGATAAATTCATACATTTAAAATCTACATCCTGAATTTATATATTTCGGTAAAGCTGCTTTGGGACAATGTCCATTGTTAAAACCGCTATACAAATAAAACTGAATTGAATTGATATATAGTGCACTACATAGGGTGTAGACTCCATTATTTCCTCCCCCCTACGTACGGCGCTTACACAGCGAGTAGGAAGCCATTTTTTGGATTCAGCCACTGTTAGCTGAGCAGCTCAGCTACAGCTTCAGTCTAATTTACCTCAGGTTTTAAAGCAGAACATTAAACTACCACAAAAAAAAGTTAGAGAGGATTACCTGCACATAGCTTTATGCAGCGCTCCATCATGAATCGAGCCTGAGGTGAATGAAGGAACGCCACTCGGGTCATGCACAGAGAGCTGACATCATCTGCTTTTCATTAAGAGACATTTTGACTTTTAAAAAACGATGATAAAATTCTGTCATAAAATATAAAGCACCAATTTTCATTTCATGGGCGCAAAGTGAAAACCAAAAGCTTTTTCTTTTTAAAAAACAATATTTACAAAGTGCTTTACAGAAGCCATACAGTAGATACAAGAAAATAAACTAAGTAGTAAGAAATCAAATTAGATAAATAAAGGATATTATCCTCCAGCTCTCACATGGTTTCCCACTGAAGCTAAACAGGGTTGAGCCTGGCCAGTACCTGGATGGGAGACCTCCTGGGGAAAACTAAGGTTGCTGCTGGAAGTGTTATTAGGGAGGCCAGTAGGTGGTGCTCTCCCTGTAGTCTATGTGGGCCCAGTATAGTGGTGGGGACACCATACTGTAAAAACAGCAGTCTTTGGGATGAGATGTTAAACTGAGGTCCTGACTCTCTGTGGTCATTAAAAATCAGAGGAAACTTCTTGTAAAGAGTAGGGGTATCACCCCACTGTCCTGGTGAAATTCCCCCATTGGCTCTTATCTATCATGATCCCCCAATAATCCCCATCCCTGAATTGACTACATCACCCTAGTTTCCTCTCCACCTACAGCTGGTGGTGTTTGAAAAGGACCCCCCCCCCCCATATAATGTAAAGTGCTTTGAGTGCCAAGAAACGAGCTATGTAAATATAAAGAATTATTATTATAAATAAAAGACTAAGCAAATAGAATCAATAAAAGGATAAAAATGAAATCAAGTACAGAAAATTAACTGGTTTGGGGAAAGGCCCCAGTGAATAAATGTGCTTTGAGATACTTTTAAAAAGTGCTAATTGAATCAACTGCACGTAGGCTGTCAGGGAGAGAGCACCACAGTTTAGGCCCCTAGTGACTAAAAGCCGACTCCCCGCTTTTCAGCCACATTTTGGGTAAAAGCCAGCAGGTTGCAGTTGGATGACCTAAATGATCTAGCAGGAATATATTTAGTGATCATATTACAAAAGGTACGTATGAGCACCACCATGAAGACATTTGAAAATTAACAACAGGATTTGAAAATCAAATCAATTCTGTAAGACACAGGTAGCCAGTGAAGTGATTTAAGTGCCATAGTGATATGAGTCTTCAGAGTAGTACATGTCAGCATTCTGGACTCTTTGTAAGTGTTTGATGGAGCTCTTTGGTAAGCCACCAAAACATGTAACAAATGCATGTATGAGTTTCTCACTATTCTTGGGGGAGAGAATATCACCTACTTTAGAGATGTTACGAAGGTGCTGTTTTACAAACATTGCTAATATGTTTTTTAAAACTGAGATCACTGTCAAACACGATCCCTAAATTCTTAACGCAGCCTTGAGAGACGAGGAGTCTAGATATGGCATAATTAACTTTCTCTGTGCATCATTTCTGATAATAAGTACCTTGGTCTTATCTTTATTTAGCTGCAGAAAGTTCTGTGACATCCACAAGTTTATGCTCTCTATGCAGTTTACAAGGGTGCTAATCGACTTGTGGGCATCTGGTGCAAGTGAGAGGGTGTAGGTGCATCTCAAAAAATTTAATCATGGAAAAGTTCATTTTTTTCTGTAATTTAATTCAAAAAGTGGGACATTCCTATATTCTAGATTCATTACACAAAGTGAAATATTTCAAGCCTTTGTTGTTTTAATCTTGATTAAAGCTTACAGCTCATGGAAATGAATTCTAGTATATCAAAAATATTAGAATAAAGAATTTATAATACTTTTCAGAAGGTCGACATTTCTGTATGTTAATTTATGCACTCAATACTTGGGCGGGGCTCCTTTTGCATGAATTACTGCATCGATGCGGAGTAGCATGGAGGCAATCAGCCTGTGGCACTGCTGAGGTGTTATGGAAGCCCAGGTTGCTTTGAGAGCGAGTCCACAGCTGGACTGAGATGATTCTGGCAGTGCAGCAGCAAACTCCCTGAGCGAGTTAGAGTGTGGAGTGGAGGAAGCCACCGACAGAGTCTCCATAGGTGACAGTACCTCATACTGGCTTTGAAGCACAAGAGGTTGTTGGTGAGGCGGGAAGCCTTGTCCAAGGGTATTTTTAGTCACCTTTCTCTTCCCCCGTGCGACAGACTAAGGTTCCCTCTGAGGCACTCCAGGGGTGGATGACAGGATTAGCTTCGGTTTTGCACAGTTTGTCCCATTGAGTTGAGATCTCTGGGTTAGTGCTTAAACCGTCCCAAGGAATAGTGTTGTCAGACTCAGCCACCCGAGTAGATGGTACAAGCAACGAGTCCAGAAACAATTCATCCTCCTTAATTTGATGGAGCGTGGGGAAATCCTCCCTTTGAGTTCTGCAACTGTTTGTACGAGTCTGTGGCATTCAAGACAGTTTGGTGCAGAAATAGCTGTTTTTTGGCGTCCATCTTCACTCGCTGATCCTCCGTTTGTCATGTTTGTGTGTGAATGCGCTGGTGTGTTATGAGATTACTCTGTCGAGTAAAGCTCTTCCCGCACTGTTTACAGGGGTATGGCTTTTCTCCAGTGTGAATGCGCTGGTGTTGTTTGAGGGAAATCTGTTGAGCAAAGCTCTCCCCACACTGTTCACAGTAATACGGCTTTTCTCCTGTGTGAATGCGCTGGTGTTGTTTGAGAGAAGTCTGGTGACTAAAGGTCTCCCCACACTGTTCGCAGTAATACGGCTTTTCTCCAGTGTGAATGCGCTGGTGTTGTTTGAGTGAACTCTGTTGAGTAAAAGTCTTCCCACACTGTTCGCAGTAATACGGCTTTTCTCCAGTGTGAATGCGCTGGTGTTGTTTGAGACTGCCATGTTCAGTAAAGTTCTTCCCGCACTGTTTGCAGTGGTATGGCTTTTCTCCAGTGTGAATGCGCTGGTGTCGTTTGAGACCACCATGTACAGTAAAGGTCTTCCCGCACTGTTCGCAGTAATACGGCTTTTCTCCAGTGTGAATACGCTGGTGTAGTTTGAGTGAACTCTGTTGAGTAAAACTCTCCCCACACTTTTCGCAGTAATATGGCTTTTCTCCAGTGTGAATGCGCTGGTGTCGTTTGAGATGATACTGTCGAGTAAAGCTCTTCCCACATTGTGAGCAGTAATACGGCTTTTCTCCAGTGTGAATGCGCTGGTGTCGTTTGAGATGATATTGTTGAGTAAAGCTCTTCCCACATTGTGAGCAGTGATATGGCTTCTCTCCTGTGTGAAGTTGCTGGTGTTGGAGAATATTCTTGCAAGCAACACTCTTCCCACATTGTTCACAATAATGCAGCTTCTTTCCTATGTAAGGAAAAACATAAAATACAATAAAATTCTGAAACAATATTGCTAAAGGCCGTCTCAGTGTGAGCATATTTTTTGAAGTTAAGTAGAGCTACAACAACTAATCGATAAAATTAATAATCGATTATGAAAATCATTGTCAATGAATCTCAGGATCGATTAGTTGGCCTGTGCGCAGCCCGGGTTACGTTTACTCGTTGCGTTATTTCTGTTCCGAAACTACACATCGTAGAGTACAGATCAAAGTTGTGTCCCAAATGACATACGATACACTTACACTATGCACTATGTACTCTGCCTTCTAGTGTATGAATTTTAGAAGGGTAGGATCATCTCAAATGAAACACTAGCGATTATTTTACTAACCGTAAGTATAAGCCATTTCCCAATCGATGGCACGTGACGTGATACGCATGTAATGCAACACCACTAGCTTTAGCAGAATACCCAGAGTCACAGAATACCCAGAGACAGTTAATTTATTCAGTTTACTGTTTGTCAACGCTTCCTTTTATGCTCAACATGACCTCAGTCACCATCAGACAGAGGCGTAATCGTCAAATGTCAGAGGAAAAAAGTGTGCGACCCAAGTCCTCTAGGGCAGAGGAGAATGTTATATTAAATGCCGTGAAGATGATCAAACTTTACAAAGTGGAGCTTGTGTAGCACGGACACACGACAGTGATGCACGAGTGCAAACTTATGTTTATATCCAAAATGCTACATGGTCTGGAAGGGGTTGGGGAAACTGGTGCAAGTTGCTTAAAAGGTCAAGTTTATTGTCATTATATGCTGTATTTGTGTGATACAGTGTAAATTTTATTATAATGTTAATTATAATGTTTATTATAATGGGAGCGATCCATTAGTAACGAGGCCGCGTTTCTCCTCACTCGCAATGTAGACGCGGTGATGAACAGTGGGAGCGCAAGTAAGATCTGTAAATGTCAACTATGCACAAAAACACAGGAACTGGGGTGCAGAAAACTAGCAGCAGGTGCTCTGGACTGAGTCAAAATTTGAAATATTTGGCTGTAGCAGAAGGCAGTTTGTTTGCCGAAGGGCTGGAGAGCGGTACACAAATGAGTGTCTGCAGGGTACAGAACAGTGAAGCATGGTGGTGGTTCCTTGCAAGTTTGCGGCTGCATTTCTGCAGAAATATCTTCAGCGTAAAGAACAACAAGCAGTCCTGGAAGTGAGCCCTGATCTCAACATCGAGTCTGTCTGGGATTACATGAAGAGAGAGAAGGAACTTGTGTGTGTGTGTATATATATATATATATATATATATATATATATATATATATATATACACATATATACATACACACACACACACACATACACACATATATACATATATACATACATACATATACATACATATATACATACATATATACATATACATACATATACATATATACACATATATGATGATGTTCGTCCGTCGTTGTCGACGATGACCAAGGACATCACATAGGTAGTGAAGAAGATAAGGTAGGGTGTGTCCGGCTGTGGCTGATGAGGCCGATTTGACCACGGAAGGCTCTGCCGCACCTTTAGGGTGTTGGGGGTGTCAGGAATGGGTAGTACCTCTGACGGGAGGACATGTGGTGCTCCCCGAGTAGCTCTCCCGCTTTGGGCTCCACCTGATACTCAACTCTCACCAGTGGCTCCCCGTAGCTGTCTGCATGCAACAGCGGCCACACCCCGGGCAACGGCTTCCACTGGCCGGCAAAACCTGGTGAGGGTAGCCGCAGGGTCTCAAACCCTCGGTGACTCAGGGCTTGTCTACCTACGCATGCAAAGACTGGATCCGGCGGACTACGCGGAGGGAACCACCAGACTGGTTCAACGGGCAGGAAGGCGGAACCAGCAAAGCGTCGTGGAGCGCAATTAGGGCACAGTGAGACACAAAGGACACTGTTGACCATCCACTGCATCCCAACCTATCTCCAGTCATCTCGACTTGTCTTGCCACTGGATCCTGATAAGAAGGGACGAGAGAGTGAGGCTGACGACCTGCGCAACTCTTCCTCACTATAATCCAATTCACGCGCGAGTCAAGACATCACAACAAAAAGTCCTGTGGCGACAGGCGAGTGGCGAAGCAGCAGGTTTGGATACACTGTAAGCTGTAGCCACAGACCTGCACACAGGCGGCCCAGGCCATCGGGTCGTTCTCTACTGGAATGAAGTAGCAGTGGAGTCCGGCAGCCCCCTGGGTGTCTGAGCAGCCCTCTTCAGGATCGCTCTGCTCACCTCCACAGCATGAGGAAGGGGCTAGAAAAGGTGCCCTAAAAATAGCCTGCTTCATCACACCCTGGCTTGCTCACCGCGGCAGGCAGGGATCCCAACCACGCGGTCGAAACACTAAGAAAACCTCGGTGACACCACTCACCTTCGGCACATGGAATGTGCGCACCCTCATGGACAACCCTAAGGCTGACAGACCTGAGAGACGGACAGCACTTGTCACACGCGAACTTGATCGGTACAACATACATATCGCAGCTCTGAGCGAAACCAGGCTCGCGGATGAAGGTCAGCTAACAGAGGCTAAGGCAGGATACACATTCTTCTGGAGTGGACGCAGTAGCGAAGAGCGTCGCGAAGCAGGGGTGGGCTTTGCTATCAGATCGAATCTGATCAACAAGCTAAGCAGCCTTCCTAAAGGACTCAACGAGCGGCTCATGCATATGCGGCTCGCCCTCAAAGGAAAGCGCTACGCCACCATCATCAGTGCGTATGCCCCCACCATGACAAATCCCGAAGAGACCAAAGACTAGTTCTATGAAGACTTGGAGACTCTCATAACGTCTGTACACAGGGAAGACAAGCTCATAATTCTCAGAGATTTTAATGCCAGAGTTGGTACAGATTGTCAGGCATGGAAGGGAGTCATTGGGAGAAACGGAGTCGGCAAAAGCAGCAGTAACGGACATCTCTTACTGAAGACCTGTGCAGTGCACGACCTCCTCATCACCAACACAGTCTTCCGTTTACCAAACCGTAACAAGACGTCTTGGATGCACCCACGCAGCAAACACTGGCACCTTATTGACTATGTCATAGTCAGGAGACGGGACAGGCAGGATGTCAGGGTGACAAAGGCCATGTGTGGTGCAGAATGCTGGACTGACCACAGACTCATCATCTCCAAAGTCAACATGCGCATCCAGCCTATGCGGCGCCCTCAAGGCAAAAAGGCTAACAAGCGACTGAACGTGACCAAGCTGGAACAGCACTCTGTGCGTCAAAATCTCTGTGAGGACCTGGACAGCAAGCTGAGCCAACTCAACCTAGGCTCAAACAGCGCAGAAGAGGACTGGACAGCTTTC
Source organism: Cranoglanis bouderius (assembly GCA_023630585.1). Lineage (NCBI taxonomy): Eukaryota > Metazoa > Chordata > Actinopteri > Siluriformes > Cranoglanididae > Cranoglanis > Cranoglanis bouderius. The sequence continues at coordinate 23,937,056 of CM042545.1, read as the reverse complement.
CGGGACACGGTGTATAGCACTTCTCTCACTCATCTGGGCCAGAATACTCGCAAACACCAGGACTGGTTCGATGAAAATGATGAAGCGATCCAGAAGCTGCTTGACGAGAAGCGCCAAGTCCACAGAGACTTTCAGCAAGACACTTCGTCTGCCTCCAAAAAAGCAGCTTTCAAATCCATCAAAGGCAAGGTGCAGGCAAAGCTAAGAGAAATGCAGGACTCTTGGCTCAGCAACAAGGCAGACGAGATACAGAAGTATGCTGACAGCAACAACTCCAAGCGCTTCTACGATGCCCTCAAGACCATCTATGGGCCACAGTCCTCTGGTACTTCTCCATTGCTAAGTGCAGATGGAACCACTCTGCTCACTGAGAAAAAAGCAATCCTGGAAAGATGGGCAAATCACTTCAACAACGTTTTGAATATGCCCTCCTCCATTAATGACGAAGCCATCGCTCGCATGCCACAGGTCGACGTTAATACATCCCTGGCACAGCCTCCAACAGAATCAGAAGTACAGAAAGCAATTAAGCTGCTCTCTAATGGCAAGGCTCCCGGCTCCGACTCCATCCCAGCTGAAATTTACCAGGCAGGAGGACCAGTCCTGGTACACAAGCTAACTGAGCTCTTCCAAACTATGTGGCAACAGGAAGTCATCCCCCAGGAACTCAAGGATGCCTCCATTGTCCATCTCTACAAGAGGAAAGGAAATAGGCAGTCTTGCGATAACCACCGTGGAATCTCCCTCCTTGCCATTGCCGGCAAGATCCTCGCTAGAGTCCTCCTAAACCGACTCATACAGCACATGGAAGACGGACACCTGCCAGAGAGTCAATGTGGCTTCAGAAAAGGGCGTGGGACAGTTGACATGATCTTCGCCGCCCGTCAACTCCAGGAGAAGTGTCAGGAACAGAACAGAGATCTCTACACGACGATCGTTGACCTGACCAAAGCCTTCGACACTGTCAGCCGTGAAGGACTCTGGAAGATCATGAGAAAGTCTGGCTGTCCAGACAAGTTCATCAACATGGTACGTCAGTTCCACGATGGCATGCTTGCTCGAGTACTGGATGACGGCGTTTCCTCTGATGCATTCCCAGTCACCAATGGAGTCAAGCAGGGCTGTGTTCTCGCGCCTACGCTCTTCAGCATGATGTTTTCGGCGATGCTGTCAGATGCTTTCTGCAATGACGATGAAACCAACATTAAGATCAGGTTCAGGACCGATGGCAAACTGTTCAATCTACGGAGGCTACAAGCAAAGACCAAGGTGGAAGAGGACTCTGTGTGCGACTTCCTGTTCGCAGATGACTGTGCTCTCAATGCCGCCACAGTGGACAAGATGCAGCAGAGCATGAACTGCTTTTCCGCTGCCTGCAAAAGCTTTGGTCTCACCATCAGCACCAAGAATACCGAAGTTCTACACCAACCCGCCCCGCAGAAACCATACGTAGAACCGTGGAAGGAGAACCCCTGAAAACTGTCGACAAGTTCACCTACCTTGGCAGCACGCTTTCCAGATCAGTGAACATCGATGATGAAGTTGTATTGCGGATAGCCAAGGCGAGCTCAGCATTTGGACGGCTACGTGTGTCAGTGTGGGAGAGGAGAGGCATCAAGTTGGCCACCAAGGTGAAAGTGTACAGAGCAGTTGTACTCCCCACCTTACTGTATGCTTGTGAGACATGGACAGTCTATGCACGTCATGCCAAGAAACTACACCGCTTCCACATGAACTGTCTGAGAAAGCTTCTAAAAATCTCCTGGCAAGAAAAGGTTCCAGACACAGAGGTACTCTCTAGAGCCGATCTTCCCAGTGTTCACACCTTGTTGAGGAAAGCTCAAGTCAGATGGGCAGGACACCTGGTTCGGATGCCTGACACACGCCTCCCCAAGAGGCTCTTCTATGGTGAACTAGCAGAAGGCAAGCGCTCACACGGAGGTCAGAGAAAACGCTTCAAGGACACACTCAAAGCTGCTCTCAAGAGCTCTGAGATCAACCCCAACACCTGGGAGACATTAGCGCAAGACCGACCAACCTGGCACTGCCGCGCAAGCCAAGGTGCCACCGCATACGAGCAAAGCAGGACTGTTGAGGCTCAAAGGAAACGCGAGCTGCGAAAGTCCAGAGCTAACATCTTGCCCTCAGCTACAGCAGACCACATACGCCCGACATGCGGCAGAGCCTTCCGTGGATACACATATATACACATATAGACACACACATATATATATATATACATATATATACACATACATATATATACATATACATACATACATATATACACATATATATACACATATATATACACATATATATACACACACATTATATACACACATATATATACACACATACACATTATATATATATATATATAAAATAAATAAATTATATATAAGTACTATAATACTCCACAGCACAGAATCCCAAAACTTCTGTGGCTTATTTATATGATTTTGAGTGACTTTTCTTGTGCTTTTGGGTCAGTAGTGGTGAACGTCTTGGGAGTTCTGGCATGGAAACCTTCTGAAACCTTCATGGAATAATTTTGAGACTGGAGAAGTCATTATAAGTTGCATTTTCAGTTGAATTTGGGGAAACCACTTGAAGCATTCGTTGTGTTGAACTACTTCAATTGCTTTTGTTTGACTCATTGTTCATTGCAAACAGCTGTAAGTCTGTAAATTTTTACAATAAACCTGATTTGCAATGGGGGCTGAATAATTTTGATTGTAACTGATGTCACTTTCCTGCTCTTTGCAGATTATTTTGTTCTTGTGCCACCACCTGAAGTGAGCCTTTGAAATACATTTGAACATTTTTCTGCTGACTAGAGCAGCTGGAATGAAATGAGCACCTCCAGGAATGAGGCCATGGGTGCCTCTTGGAAAAGAGTAGGATACTTCATATAGGTGAGGGGAGAGACCTTGCACCTGGTGGAGGATGTTAAGTACCTTGACATGTTATTTAAAATGGAAGAAATACAGCATGTGAGATTGAAAAACATATCAGGTAACCAGCAGAAGTGTTACAGTCAATGTGACTCAGGAAAAGCTCTCTTTTACTGGTCAACAGTACAGGTGGCAGAAATGTGTTTCCATGGCAGCACTTAGTCTCCATGATAGGGTAAGGAGCTTGGCAATCTGAGAGAGTTTTGGAGAACTGTGTTCATGCTTAAACTGTACTTGCCACTCAAAAAACACAGAAATACGTCAAATATGACCTGTACGTGGTGTTAATATGTTTATGTACCTACCAGACTGACAGGATTTGAGATTCTTCTGCAGTCCTCCATCATGTTTTTCAACAGGGGTGGTGTGTTCCATAGAGCCTGACATCCCTACATCTGAAGTGTTGATCTGCACATCCTCACAATGCTTTAAAAATAAAAGTTAAGAATGTTTATATGATCTGTGTTTATCAGAGGAGCATGAAACTTAATTGTTGCAATTATGTGATGAAATTGCATGATGTCATGATGTCAAAATCCTGGCTGTGCGTGTAAATGCAGCAACTAGGTGCTCTCGGACTAGCAATGTTTTTTTTTTTTTATTATTTTGTGTATGTTAAGTCTGTTGTGTTTATTAGTTTAAGCAAATAGTCCACATATGGTCTATGAAAAGACTAAACTGCTTAATATCAGAGAACTACAGTCGCTTTTGAAACTATTGGAATGGCAAGGCCAATTCAGTTGTTTGTGCTATACACCAAAGACATTTGAGTTTGAGTTTCCTGGTGTTTACATCTATATGCGTTAAACAACATAAAACATAGAATCTTTTGTATCCATCCAATTTTAGCTGAGCAAAAGTATAGGAACAGATAAGTCTAGAAGTAAATGAAAGTAAATAACACTTAATATTTGGCTGCATATCCCTTGCATGCAATAACTGCATCAAGCCTGCGACTTACTGACATCACCAAACGGTTGGTTTCTTCTTTTGTGATGCTTTTCCAGGCTTTTACTGCAGCCTCTTTCAGTTGTTGTTTGTTTCGGGGGTTCCCCCACCTCGTCAGTAGGTGCAATGCTGCTCAACTGGGTTAAGGTCTCGTGATTGACTTGGCCAATCTAAAACCTCCACTTTTTTCCCCTGGTAAAGTCGATAAAGTTGAAAGCGATAAAGATCCTCCAGATTAATTTGCCAGAAAAAAATGTCCCTGTAAACTTCTGAATTTTTTCTGCTACTACCATCATGAGTTCCATCATCAATAAAGATTAGCGAGCCTGTTCCAGAAGCTTTTGTCCCATAGACAGCTCTCAGAGCTTCATGTTGGCTTACTCTTTTTAACAACAAATGCAGTATTCACAGGTGAAACTGAAGGCTAAAACCAAGAGTAGATGTTCAGAACTATTTATTGTTTAAACAATCAATCGAACAGGACACACCCGGGTAACAAGAAACAGCGGTCAGCCACATGTTCCAATATTTTTGCTCACCTACAACTTGGGTGGTCTGATACAAAATGTTCTAAGTTCTTTGTTGTTTAACAAATCTACATATAAATACCAGGAAATAAAGCTGAAATTCTATACTTTCTTCTCATTCATCTTTTGATCTCAAACCCAAATGTCTTCAGTCCACAGTGAAAGAAAATGAATTGGTTTTGTAGTATTTTGGACACTATTGACTGAGTCAGTCTTAGGATAAGCTCAATGGACAATAGTAGAACTTTACCACCAGCCACTATTCATATCCATATGCAATCTAGCCACAGGAGGTCACAAGCCAGTGTACTTTTTGTGCCGGTCCCAAGCCCGGATAAATAGAGAGGGTTGTGTCAGGAAGGGCATCCGACGTAAAACTTTTGCCAAATTCAATATGAGAATCACTAAAATGACTTCCATACCGGATCGGTCGGGGCCCGGGTTAACAACGACCGCCATCGGTGCCGTTGACCTACAGGGCACTGGTGGAAATTGGGCTACTGTTGGTCGAAGAAGGAGAGGAGGAAGGTGTGTTAGAGGAGGAAGGCGTGTCCATAGGCAGAGAAAGAAGAGGAAAGGCAGGACTTTAGGACTGAAAGTAGGGACTTTGAATGTTGGTACGATGACAGGTAAAGGCAGAGAGCTGGTAGATATGATGAAGAGGAGGAAAGTCGACATTCTGTGTGTCCAGGAGACCAGGTCGAAAGGGAGCAAGGCTAGAAGCATTGGAGCATGGTTTAAACTGTTTTATCATGGTGTGGACAGGAAGAGAAATGGAGTAGGAGCGATCCTGAAGGAGGAGCTTGTGAAGAATGTTCTGGAGGTAAAGAGAGTGTCAGATAGGTTGATGAGTCTGAAGCTGGAAATTGAAGGTGTGATGTTGAATGTTGTTGGTGCTTACGCTCCACAAGTAGGTTGTGAGCAAGAGGTAAAAGACAGATTCTGGAGCGAGCTTGAGGAAGTGATGCAGTGTGTTCCCAGATGTGAGAGAGTGGTGAAAGGGGCAGACTTTAATGGACATGTTGGTGAAGGGAATAGTGGGGATGAGGAAGTGATGGGCAGGTTTGGTCTTCAGGTAAGGAACCCAGAAGGACAGAGGTTGGTAGACTTTGCTAAAAGTATGGAGATGGCTGTGGGGAAAACACGTACTTTCAGAAGAGGCAGGAACACAGGGTGACTATATCTTATGTAGACACTGTAATCTGATGGAGATTAGCGATTGCAAAGTAGTGGTAGGAGAGAGTGTAGCTAGACAGCATAGGATGGTGGTGTGTAAGATGACTCTGGTGGTGAGGAAGATGAAGAGAGCAAAGGCAGAGCAGAAGACAAAGTGGTGGAAGTTGGAAAAGGAAGAGTGCTGTGCGGTTTTCAGGGAGGAGTTGAGACAGGCTTTACGTGGTCAGGAGGTGCTTCCAGATGACTGGACTACTACAGCCAAAGTGATCAGGGAGACAGGTAGGAAGGTGCTAGGTGTGTCATCTGGAAGGAGGAAAGAAAACAAGGAGACTTGGTGGTGGAATGAGGAAGTTCAGGAGAGTATCCAGAAGAAGAGGTTAGCTAGGGAAAAAGTGGGACAGTGAGAGGACGGAGGAAAGTAGACAGGAATATAGGGAGATGTAGCATGAGGTTAAGATAGAGGTGGCAAAGGCTAAACAGAAAGCTTATGAGGACATGTATGCAAGGTTAGATAGTAAGGAAGGTGAGAGGGATTTGTATCGGTTGGCGAGGCAGAGGGATAGAGATGGTAAGGATGTGCAGCA
>CM042545.1:23845864-23923364 GCA_023630585.1 Cranoglanis bouderius | reverse complement strand
ATTTCAAGGACACAGATTTAGCGGAAATGTTTTTTAAAAATCTGTTGGTCAAGTACTAGGCTTAGGCCTAATTTATGTAAAGTAATGTTCATGAAATGAACTTAAAATGTTTAATTTGACCAATTGGGCTCTTTTTCAAGAAGCACATAACAATCCAAAAATAATTTGCCCATAGGGTGTACTCAATGGGAAGCCTTCAAAATGTTTTCCTCAGAAGTCCTCTTCCCAGGTGCCTGTCCACCTTGACAGTGAAGAAGAACAGAACACCCTTTTTGCTAATCTGAAGTCAGTACTGCAGAGAACACCAACGCAACTGAACTTCACGGATGAAGTGCAGTTCATCGGTGGTCTATTTCCAGAGGTAAGCCTAACAATATAATGTATTTGTGTGTGTTCGTGCTCCTGTACTTTCAAACCCTACTGTATACTGCACTGTATGCTGCTTGTGTACAGACCCGTGTATATTTAAATTAACCATTTTCTTTTGATAGGACATCATATATGCAGGAGGCTGAGCAGGTCTTCTTCTCTGGTCCTGATTATCATCACAGGTAAGAGTAGAAAATGTTTTTCTTTTACACGATGTCCAACATATCCTTTTTTAAGCAGTGATTATGTTCTCCATTTACTATTTCAGTGAAGTGGAGGAATTTAATAGAGAGATACACAAACAATTGAGGAAAGATGGGAGAACATTAATTTGGTTTGTAGTGCTGCTACATACTTTACAATCCAGGCTTTAAATATTTAAGGGTCAGGAAAAGTCAAGTCAATAACATGTTATTTCTATTCAGATTTCTTGCATCTCTCTCTATTCAGTTTTTTTCTCAATTCAGAGGGGCTTTATTGACATGAAAGTTTCAAGAAACAGTTTTCCCAAAGCATCAAGATACACTTTTTCCAAATCTTTGAACAGTACATAATAACAGTAATATGAACATTAATTGGCATGGAGATTGATATATATTAATTATATATGTATACTATATAATGTGTGAGTGTGTGTGTGTGTGTGTGTGTGTGTGTGTGTGTGCTCTGTGGTCACTAAGCTCTCTTAAATATGAAATGTAAAATTACAGAGTTAAACATGTTCATGTAAATGTTCCTTATTTCATTCACTTCTCTCTCTCTCACTCTTTCTCTCTCTCAGGAGTCGGTGAACACAGAAGTTCTGTCAATGTGGCAGCTCATGCACACACACACACACACACACACACACACACACACACACACACAAAAAAAAAACCCATTTGTTCAACTGTTACTATTTTATAAAATATACACAATCTTGAATCTGCCCCAGAGTCCTCCTTATGTCTTGCCACTTTCCTTTAAAATATGTGGTTGAGATCTAGTGACTGAAAAGGCCATAGCATATGATTCCTTCTTTAGTTTGCTTGATGAGTTAATTATGCTAATTAGTCATAAATTTCTCACCATGCAGCTCTTAGCACCCAAGTTGAATTGCAAGAAAGAAAGTAGTATTTGGGTTTAATAAAGCTTTAAAACTATAAGTAGTTAGTATTTGGTGGAAATACTGCCTTGGTTGCTCTTTTTCGGTCCTCCAGTTCGGTAGGTGGCACTGTCACAAGAAAACTAGGGCCCTAGAAATGCGGTCCTAGGACTGCCGTTCTCCAATTTGGTAGGTGGCGCTGTCACAAGAAAATTAGGGCCCTAGAAATGCGATGCTAAGTCTGCGGTCCTGAAACTGCAGCCTCCGATATTGCAGGAACATATTATTGTGACTCGAGCACTTTTCCAATGGGTGATGAACTTTGATGAATGATGAGCTTTCAGATGTGGTTGCAAAAGAAGTCCTAGAAGATTCTACAGAGGTCATCAGTCACATGAACTGAACCCCATAGAAAATGTCTCGTGGGATTTGAAGAAGGCGGTTGCAGCACGCAAACCCAAGAATATTACTGAACTGGAGGCCATTGCTCATGAGTCTGGGTATGCATCTCATTTGCAGCATGTCATAACAGCAAAAGGGACTCTACTAAGTAATAAAGATGCTTGCCATGAAGGGGTTGAATAATATTGAGACTGGATAAGTCATTATAAGTTGCATTTTCAGTTGAATTTGGGGAAACCACTTGAAGCATTCGTTGTGTTGAACTATTTCAATTCCTTTTGTTTGATTTGTTCATTGCAAACAGCTGAAAGTCTGTAAATTTTTACAATAAACCTGATTTGCAATGGGGGTTGAATAATTTTGATTGCATCTCTCTCTCATATACAATATCTCACAAAAGTGAGTACACCCCTCACATTTTTGTAAATATTTTATTATATCTTTTCATGGGACAACACTGACGAAATGACACTTTGCTACAATGTAAAGTAGTGAGTGTACAGCTTGTATAACAGTGTGAATTTGCTGTCCCCTCAAAATAACTCAACACACAGCCATTAATGTCTAAACCGCTGGCAACAAAAGTGAGTACACCCCTAAGTGAAAATGTCCAAATTGGGCCCAATTAGCCATTTTCCCTCCCCGGTGTCATGTGACTAGTTAGTGTTGCAAGGTCTCAGGTGTTAATGGGGAGCAGGTGTGTTAAGTTTGGTGTTATCGCTCTCACACTCTCTCATACTGGTCACTGGAAGTTCAACATGGCACCTCATGGCAATGAACTCTCTGAGGATCTGAAAAAAAGAATTGTTGCTCTACATAAAGTTGGCCTAGGCTATAAGAAGATTGCCAACACCCTGAAACTGAGCTGCAGCACGGTGGCCAAGACCATACAGCGGTTTAACAGGACAGGTTCCACTCAGAACAGGCCTCGCCATGGTCGACCAAAGAAGTTGAGTGCACGTGCTCAGCATCATATCCAGAGGTTGGCTTTACAGAATAGATGTATGAGTGGTGCCAGCATTGCTGCAGTTGTTGAAGGGGTGGGGGGTCAGCCTGTCAGTGCTCAGACCATACACCGCACACTGCATCAAATTGGTCTGCATGGCTGTCGTCCCAGAAGGAAGCCTCTTCTAAAGATGATGCACAAGAAAGCCCGCAAAAAGTTTGCTGAAGACAAGCAGACTAAGGACATGGATTACTGGAACCATGTCCTGTGGTCTGATGAGACCAAGATAAACTTATTTGGTTCAGATGGTGTTAAGCGTGTGTGGCGGCAACCAGGTGAGGAGTACAAAGACAAGTGTGTCTTGCCTACAGTCAAGCATGGTGGTGGGAGTGTCATGGTCTGGGGCTGCATGAGTGCTGCCGGCACTGGGGAGTGTACTGTGACATGTACTGTGACATACTGAAGCAGAGCATAATCCCCTCCCTTCAGAAACTGGGCCACAGGGCAATATTCCAACATGATAACGACCCCAAACACACCTCCAACACGACCACTGCCTTGCTGTGGGTAAAGGTGATGGACTGGCGAAGCATGTCTCCAGACCTAAACCCTATTGAGCATCTGTGGGGCATCCTCAAACGGAAGCTGGAGGAGCACAAGGTCTCTAACATCCACCAGCTCTGTGATGTCATCATGGAGGAGTGGAAGAGGACTCCAGTGGCAACCTGTGAAGCTCTGGTGAACTCCATGCCCAACAGGGTTAAGGCAGTGCTGGAAAATAATGGTGGCCACACAAAATATTGACACTTTGGGCCCAATTTGGACATTTTCACTTAGGGGTGTACTCACTTTTGTTGCCAGCAGTTTAGACATTAATCGCTGTGTTGAGCTATTTTGAGGGGACAGCAAATTTACATTGTTATACAAGCTGTACACTCACTACTTTACATTGTAGCAAAGTGTCATTTCGTCAGTGTTGTCCCACGAAAAGATATAATAAAATATTTACAAAAATGTGAGGGGTGTACTCACTTTTGTGAGATACTGTATATATATATATATATATATATATGAGAGAGAGAGAGAGAGAGAGAGAGAGAGAGAGAGAGAGAATTTGTACTATTTAATTCCCACATTTGTTTTTGTTAATATGTTGAATATTGTATTTACTACAATTTCAACTAAAGTGAAATGTATTGTATACTCTTAAAGATAAGTATGCACAATTCTTTAAAAATGTTATTAAAGTTTTTGATGTGATACTTTTGTGAGCCTTCTTTCTTATTGATCATAGGGGGAACAGTATCTAACAGTAACATTCTCAGCTGTCAGGATGCATTATGCTTGATATCATGGACAAATTTACTGAACCCCCCCAAAAACAATAGAAACCATTACAGAAATTCTAATGGTTTCCACTACATATAACATTAAAACAGTTAACACATGTAGTGTGTTTTGGGCCATATTCTATTAGTATTTAATGGTTTGTATTGGTTTCCACTAGACATAAACATGCTAGCAATAGAACCCAACATAGTACCAGTGTTATGCAATACACAGGTAACTGGATGCAGGTGCAGAGTACTTTCGCCACTTTATTTATATTGTTAATATAAATATAAACAGTTCCAAAACGTGAGGCAGAAGAATGGTCAAAAAACAGGCAGCGTTCAATATCATGGGCAAACAGTGTAATCAGAGGCAGAGCAACAGACAAAATCCACAAACGTAGCAAAAGTTCCATAAACCAAAATAGACAGTCCAAGGGCAGAGACAGTAATCCAAAATCCGTTAATCACAAGAAAAGTTCATAAACCAGAGATAATCCATCAGAGAATAAAGGCTTGGTAAATGGCATATACAAAGATAGAACAAATACTTCGCGTTGGAAGTTTAAAACTATTGTCCTTATATAATGAACTTGAGATTACCTACAGGTGTGTGTCATCAGAAGGTGGGTGATTGTGAGCGTGGGAGTGAGGGAGTGTTATGGGGAGTGTAGTCCGTGGTGGCCATATTTGTAGGCTGCTGTGCATGCTGGGAATTGTAGTTACGCTCGTGGTGCAACCTAACAGAGCCCAAGGGCTCACTCTGGGAGCATTACCTTGCCTGGGTCGGCCTCTGGGTCGAGGGCCTGGATATTCAGGGTGAAGGTGGTGAAATTCTTGGATTAGTTGAGGGTCGAGAATGTCCTGTGCTGGGACCCAGCTTTGTTCCTCTGGACCGTATCCTTCCCAGTCAATTAGATACTGAAGTTTGCCCTGGCGGTGACGGGACTTGAGGACGCGGTTTACCTGATAAGCTGGTTATCCGCTGACCTCCAGCAGAGGTAGCGGGGTTTCCTGAGGGTGATTGGTAGCCAGGATACCTGAATTAACGGGTTTGAGCAGTGAAATGTGAAATAATGGTGCTATGCGCCAGTGCTGTGGAAGAGCCAGTTTATATGTCACTTTGTTAATTTGTTTAATGATTTTGAATGGGCCCGTGTATCGGGGGCAGAGTTTTTTGCATGGATGCATGGGTTTGAGGTTCCTGGTAGATAGCCATACCCGATCTCCCGGTTGATACTTGGGTGTGTCCTGACGGTGACGGTCTGCTTGAGTTTTGGCTTGGTGAGCCGCTAGCTGTAGCCGTTGATGAGTGGCTGCCCATACTTGCTCACTTCGTTCGAACCACTCATTAACCGCTGGAGCATCCGTGGCAGTCGCGTTCCAAGGGAATAGAGGAGGTTGATACCCCAGGGTGCACTGGAACGGTGTGAGGTGAGTGGCTGAGTGACGGAGTGAATTTTGGGCATATTCTGCCCAGGCTAGGAAGCGAGCCCAGTCTGACGGGTTTTGACTGCAGAAGGAGCGTAGCATGCATCCTATTTCTTGATTCGCGCGTTCCGCTTGGCCGTTAGATTCGGGGTGGTAGCCAGAGGTTAGGCTGACATTAACTCCCAGCTTCTCCATGAAGCTAAACCAGACTTGCGAGGTAAATTGTGGGCCGCGGTCACTCACTATATCCTCTGGGATGCCAAAATAGCGGAAAACATGGTTGAACAAAAGTTCGGCTGAATAGAAGGCAGATGGGAGGCCAGAGAGAGGGATTAGACGTAGGGACTTGGAGAATCGATCAATAATGACGAATATGGTGGTATTACCCAGTGAGTTGGGAAGATCGGTGATGAAGTCAATGGCGAGATGTGACCAGGGTCGTTGAGGTGTGGGAAGTGGCATGAACTTGCCGACTGGTAGTGCTTTGGGGACTTTGGCTTGGGCACAAACGGTGCATGATTTAACGGCGTGTTGTATCTCAGGTAGCATGTTGGGCCACCAATACTTGGGTTCTAACAGGTGGTAGGTGCGTTGAATACCAGGGTGACCTGTGCCCGGTGCCGTGTGGGCCCAGGTTATGAGCTGCTTGCGATGGGCCTGTGGAACGAAGAGTTTAGTAGGTGGACAAGCAGCTGGGATTTGATTGCGAGGGATATGGGTCATTAAATGGTCCAGTTCCCACTGGATGGCCCCAAAGAAACAGGAGGAAGGCAGAATGGGATCGGGGTTCTCAGGAGTATGCTTGTCAGTGTGTATACGTGATAGGGCGTCTGCTTTGTGATTTTTGTGGCCCGGACGGTATGACAAGGTGAATTGGAACCGTGTGAAAAATAGGGATCAACGGGCTTGGCGTGGGTTTAACCGTTTGGCTGTACGAAGATATTCCAAATTTTTATGGTCTGTGAATATGATAAAAGGGTGTTCGGCTCCTTTGAGCCAATGGTGCCATTCCTCTAGTGCCAATTTGATGGCCAATAGCTCCCGGTCACCCACACCATAGTTCTTTTCTGTCGGGGATAGTTTTTTTGAGAAGAAAGCCACGGGGTGAAGTTTTGGTTTTTCTCCAAAACGTTGGGACAGGATGGCTCCCACTCCCATCTCAGAAGCATCCACTTCCACCACGAAAGGACGAGAGGGATCGGGGTGTTTAAGGATGGGAGCAGTGGTGAATGCGGTTTTGAGTCGGGTTAAGGCTTTCTCGGCTTCTTGATTCCATAGAAGGCGGTGCGGTTTGCTGTGTAGCAGAGCAGTGAGTGGAGGGCTATAGAGCTGAAGCCCCGGATAAATCGCCGATAAAAGTTGGCAAACCCCAGGAAGCGTTGCAACTCCTTAACAGTTTTGGGAGTGGACAAAACACAAAACACAAAACAGTTTGAGGAGTTACTGCAGTCACTTTGCTTTCATCCATCGTGACCCCTTCGGGCCTAATGACATATCCTAGGAACTTTGTGGAGTTTCTGTGGAATTCGCATTTCTCAGCTTTCACGTAGAGCTGGTTCTCTATGAGGTGTGTGAGGACCTGGCACACGTGGGTCACATGGGAGTCATAAGTGGGTGAGTACCTAAGAATATCATTAATGTAGGCGATAACGAACTTCCCCAGCATGCCCCTCAGTACGTCATTAATAAAACACTGAAACACTGAAGGCACGTTAGTTAGCCCATACAGCATTACCAGATATTCGTAGTGTCCAGTGGCTGTGCTAAACGCTGTTTTCCACTCGTCACCCTCTCGTATACGTACAAGGTTGTATGCACTACACAAGTCCAGTTTCGTGAAGAAATGTGCTTTTCATAGTTGTTCCAGGGCTGAGGGAACGAGTGGTAGGGGGTAAGGGTACCTGGCGGACACCTGGTTCAAGCCCCTAAAATCAATACAGGGCCGGAGACCTCCGCCCTTCTTAGCCACAAAGAAGAAGCTGGCAGCTGCCGGGGAAGTGGAAGGATGGATGTAGCCTTGTTGGAGAGCTTCCTGAATGTATTCCGTCATTGCTTTGTGTTCAGCTTGGGACAGAGGATAGATGTGACTGCGTGGTGGCGTGCTACCGGGGAGTAGATCAATGGCACAATCGTAGGAACGGTGAGGTGGAAGGCCGCTAGCTTTAGCCTTGCTGAATACTTCCTGGAGCTTCTGAAACTCCTGGGGTATTGGGACCTTTAGTGTGGTTTCTGGGCTCTCGATGGTCGTTGTCGAAAACATCAGCATTTGTGTGTGGAGACAGTTTTGTCGGCAGAAGGATGACCAGCTTGTGATTTGATGGTCCGCCCAGGAAATCTGTGGATTGTGCCGTTCCATCCATGGTAGCCCCAAGACGATGGGATAACGAACGGAGGTGGTGACCCAGAAAGAGATTTCCTCATGGTGTAGAGCGCTCACTTGCAGCCCCAAAGGTTGTGTGCAGTGGGTGATGAGACCGTTGCCGATGGGGTTGCCGTCAATGGCTTGGACCTTGAGAGAGCGTGCTAGGGAGCTGGTTGGTAGTCCAAGCTTCTGCACTGTGTTCTCATCGATGAAGCTGCCTGCCGCCCCGGAGTCGACCAGAGCTGTGAACAAACGAGAAGTGCCTGAATATTCGAGCACGACAGGAAGCGTGAAAGCATGTGAGACAGTTTCTGGGTTACAACTCACCGGGGACGAGCGGGAACGAGGTCCGCCCCTCACCGGGGGGGTTCTCGAGGGGCGGACCGGGCAGTGGTGGATGAGATGGTCGGCTTCACCACAATAGAAGCACAGGTGTCCTTCATGTCTCCTTTCTCTTTCCTCATTGTTGAGCTTGGCATGGCCGAGTTGCATTGGTTCTGTGGGAGCGTGTGTAGCAGGAGGCTCCGGGAGGTTCTGGTTAAAGCTGCGGCTGTGGAGAAGCTGATCTAGCCGGATGGTGAGATCAATAAGCGAATCGAGAGTGAGGGGCTCATCGCGACATGCCATTTCTATAAGAATCATGGGTTTAAGGCCTTGACGGAAGGCGGCTTTTAAAGCAGCGTCGTTCCAGCCGCTGCCTGCCGCGATGGTCCGGAACTCCAGTGCATATTCCGCGACATGGAGCAAACCTTGACAAAGCGTGAGTAATCGCTCCCCAACTTCCTGGTCGTCGGGAGCGTGATCAAAGACTCACCGGAACATAGTGGTGAATCGTTCATACGACGCAAGCGCTTCTCCACCTCACTCCTTCACGGCAGCGGCCCATCTAAGAGCTTTTCCAGACAATAACGTCATGACCCACGCCACCTTTTCCGTGTCGGATATGCTTCCATGACAGTCGAAATACAATTCACATTGTAGTAAAAAACCCTTACATAATGCAGGATCGCCGGCGTATGTGTGAGGCGTAGGCCTGGGAAGCCGAGATGTAGCCGACAGGGCAGGTGTGACGGGCGGCGTCCTTTCGTTGATAGCTTGGGAGAGACGTTGTAAGTTTTGGTCTACCTCCTCTAGACGCCGGTGTTGTTCGCCGAGGAGCTGCCCATGAGCATTGATAGCCTGGCGAATTTCCTCCGCTGCATCCATGATGGCGAAGTATTCTGTTATGTAATACACAGGTAACTGGATGCAGGTGCAGAGTACTTTCGTCACTTTATTTATATTGTTAATATAAATATAAACAGTTCCAAAACGTGAGGCAGAAGAATGGTCAAAAAACAGGCAGCATTCAATATCATGGGCAAACAGTGTAATCAGAGGCAGAGCAACAGACAAAATCCACAAACGTAGCAAAAGTTCCATAAACCAAAATAGACAGTCCAAGGGCAGAGACAGTAATCCAAAATCCGTTAATCACAAGCAAAGTTCATAAACCAGAGATAATCCGTCAGAGAATAAAGGATTGGTAAATGTCAGATACAAAGATAGAACAAATACTTTGCGTTGGAAGTTTAAAACTAGTGTCCTTATATAATGAACTTGAGATTACCTACAGGTGTGTGTCATCAGAAGGCGGATGATTGTGAGCGTAGGAGTGAGGGAGTGTTATGGGGAGTGTAGTCCGTGGCGGCCATATTTGTAGGTTGCTGTGCATGCTGGGAATTGTAGTTACGCTCGTGGCGCGACCTAACAACCAGTAGAGACCCACAAGGACCATTATAGTTTCTATTAAAACCAATACAATTCCCATGATAACCATTAGAATTTATGTAATGCTTTCTATTGGGTTTTTTTTTCAGCAGGGTCTTATTGAACACAGGGGGAACAGAATCTGACAGTAACATTCTCAGTCAGGATGCATTCCCCCTGCTATGATAGACAAATTTGCTGTGATGGAGGTTGTGTTAAGACAAAGATAAAACCTAAAAAATCGTGTGACGTTATTTTCTTTTTTTATCTTCAATTTCTTTTGACCTTTTCTCAGTAAACTGTGGTGAAAGTGTACTTGTTGGGACAGAAAAACCTTCAAATTTAGTTTACTCTAAACAGCGGAACTGAAGTGGACAACAGAGCTCTCGTGGCCAGAAAATCAGTTATGTGAGTGAGCACAATATATAACATTATTTATTGATAGAAATAACAGTAGGTGGTTGTGTTAATAAAGACATAAGAAACACAACAAACAGAGGTTCTGTTACCCCATTTTCAAAATATATCTAGACAGTAATGAAATTTGCCTTTCACTTCTAGAATACAACATTCTACAGATAAAACTCGATAAAAACATTAGTCAGTCCCTCCAGGATTTCGGAATTTTGCGATCGCAGAAATTAATGCAAAATCAAGGAAATGCCGCAATATTCGGAGGAGCTTGCAATTTTTCTAAATTACTGCAGATTTTCTGCAGATTTGGGCCAAAGCTGTCTTCGATTCACATGCATCGCACATGAGTACAGCTAAAAGGTCTCATTTACCAACAAACATCACTGCAAAAGGCTATGCAAAACAATTTAGTGAAATTGCAATTTTGCAGTTTTCCACAAAAAAGCTCAAAAAAACAGCACAAAGTGCATCACAAAATTTGCAAAAAAGCTGCAGCAAAATCACAAAAACATCACAAAGAATTCTGCGAAATCCTGTATGGACTGATTAGTTTTGAGCCTTAGGGCTCCCAGTAGTACCTCAGTGGTGCGAGCACAGCATCTTGGGGGCAAGTTTTTTGTGCATGTGCGCATCCTTCTCCATTTGGGCGTGGGTGGGGCTGGGGGAAACTTATCCTTATGGGGAAACGGAGTTCGACACAACACATGTCGAACTCCTTGAATAAATCGCCTTGAATAAATCGTTTCAAAATGTAAATGGTCTTCACTTATATAGCACTTTTAACCTTAGAGGTTCAACAAAGAGCTTTACACTGTTTCTCATTCACCCATTCACACACCAATGGAAGCAGAAATGTCATGCAAGGCACTAGCTTGCCATCAGGAGTAACTTGTGGTTCAGTGTCTTGCCCAAGGACACTTTGGCATGTGGAGACATGTGGGCTGGGAATCAAACCACCAACCCTGCTATTAGTCGACAACGCACTCTACCACCTGAGCCAGAACCACCATGATAAAAATGTCAGATTTTGTTAGC
Source organism: Cranoglanis bouderius (assembly GCA_023630585.1). Classification (NCBI taxonomy): domain Eukaryota; kingdom Metazoa; phylum Chordata; class Actinopteri; order Siluriformes; family Cranoglanididae; genus Cranoglanis; species Cranoglanis bouderius. The sequence continues at coordinate 23,912,241 of CM042545.1, read as the reverse complement.
ATTTGTTATACTAATAATACCAGTTTCTGGAAAACCCCCAACAACTAAAACAACAATGTGCCTAACAAAGCGCACGGTTAAACATATCTAAACTAAACTATAATAAACTAATACTCCACGCCTAAGCGGAAACGGAGTGGTGTATTTAAACACAAAGAGATCACATCCAAATCAATAACAGCTGAAACTCGTCAATTACACAATAAACATGAACCAATGAGAATTACGGAGGCGGAGACATGACGCAGACCAAAACATAAGCACAAGGGGGAACACAGGAGGCGGAGACATGACGTGAATACGAAAACAAAAAGCACATGGCAGAGGTAAACAACACGTCTTTATGAATGGCGCTGGAATGTGCTCCGTGGAATGCGGAAGGGCACTGCCCTGTTTAGCAGCATAGCGAGATATGCTGCTCCATCTCGGAGCTGCGAGTGGGAGATCTAACAGAGCCCCCCCCCCCCCCCCCCCAAAGGCACGTCTCCCGAAGCGCCGAAAGTTCCATCCACTTTGGTGGACCTGGGCCCCTGGGCAGCATCCTGACCTCTGCCCTCCAGGACCTGAGGCTGGTTATGTCCAGTGTCCCGTAACCAGAGCAGAGCGTGTCGGGTTTTCCTTGAGAACTTGGACGAGAACTTGGACGAGAACTTGGACGGATGCCTGGTCTGGATTTCGGAGCTGCGCATGACCTGGTGCTGGGCCTGGATCTCGGAGCTGACCGTGACCTGGTGCTGGGCCTGGATCTCGGAGCTGCGCGTGACCTGGTGCTGGGCCTGGATCTCGGAGCTGCGTGTGACCTGGTGCTGGGCCTGGATCTCGGAGCTGCGTGTGACCTGGTGCTGGGCCTGGATCTCGGAGCTGCGCATGACCCGGTGCTTGACCCGGAGCTTGACCCAGAGCTTGACCTCGAACCAGGAGCAGAGTCTCTGGAACCAGGAGCGGAGTCGGCTCTGGAACCAGGAGCGGAGTCGGCTCTGGAACCAGGATCGGAGTCAGCTCTGGCACCTGGATCAGAGAAAGGCTTGGAAACAGACTCGGAGAAAGGCCTGGAAACAGACTCGGAGAAAGGCTTGGATACAGACTCGGAGAAAGGCTTGGAAACAGACTTCGAGACAGACTTCGAGAAGGACTTGGCAATAGACTTCAAGAAAGACTTGGAAACGGAACAGAGAACTCGGTTAGACCGAAAACCATAGACAAAATCAACAACTTGGTTGGAAAAATCATTGGAAATTAAATTGGAGACAGGGCTGGAGACAGAGGAGGAGACAGAGGAGGGGACAGAGCTGGAGACAGGCTCTCCAGGCCTGCCTGATCCATCCTGATGCCCTACTTCTGGTCGAAGTTCTCATCAATTAGAAGTCACATGCTGCTGCTGAGGATGGCCCCACATGGTGCAAGATGGCAGCACGGCAGTAGCACGCAGCAGCCTCTCCAGATCCAAAATGGTGCCATTTTTGTTTCTTAGCTCAACTGTTCACAGCACATGGACATCGGAGCAGTCAGTGTTCATGTATACAATCACCAGACACTGCTAAAGTACAGAAATCATGCAACAACCAACCTACATGATGATTTGCTGGAGAAGCTACGTGTTCTCAGCGTGCTGCGGGGACCAGGCCTCCAGACCATGGCATCACCTGATGCCGGTGGCCGGGGGAGGGGACGTCTGCTCCCTGGACAATAAATTGGACTACATCCGACACCAGCAGGCAACGCGGCGTGAGTTTAGAGACTGCTGCGTCTTTGTTTTCACGGAGACGTAGCTCAGCAACAGAGTTCTGGACGCCGCCATTCAGCTAGATGGGCTCGCCTTGTTTCGTGCCTACAGAAACGCAGCTCTGTGCGGTAAGGCTCGCGGTGGTGGCTTATGTGTTTACATCAACACTGAATGGTGCAAGAACTCTGTGCTAGTTTCTAGTTACTGCTCATCACTGGTGGAGTTTGTGACTGTTCGATGCAGACCTTTTTATTTACCACGGGAATTCACCACTATCCATATAATCGGAGTATACATTCCCCCTAGTGCTAATGCTTCTTTTCCCAGTTTTCACAAACTACAGGAGAAACCTGCTATAAAATAAGTCACTGCGTTATGAGTCGGTCAGTTAGAGAGGATTACCTGCGCCTGGCTTTATGCAGCGCTCTGTTTCGGTGTGTAGAACTCACCTGTGGACAGGGCTGCCAGGTGTGGGTCACAAAAGCAGCTCCAGAACTCGGTAGTGTGAATCTCAGCACTGACTGAATGCTGCTTCTGCAGCCTGAGGAGAAGAAAGGAACGCCGCTCCGGTCGCGTGCAGAGCGATGACGTCATCTGATTTTTCCCGCCGCCTGCGCGTGAACACGCTGGTGTCCCTTCATACTTCACCTCAGAGCTGATTGTTGAGGAAAACACAAACTTTACATAATCATACCTGGGCAGATCTCTACTGATGTACATAACTGCAACTTTGCTATAAAAATAGAAAGAAAAAATGAAATAAAAATGTGCAAACACAGGCCTTTGCTTGTGTAACAGGCTCAAAAATGTGCTTCCACTTGCTACACTCATTTTCATGTATGGTCCCTTTAATTGCACTCTACCTGCACGCTCCACCCAGATAATGAATTAATTCCGGTAGGATCATTTAGATTTGTGCCAGCCGAGAGAATGAACGGCTGCAGTGAGTGAGTGCTCCATGATAAAAGGATATTGTATTAGTTGTATAACCATCTTATGGACTAATATTGATATATACATGTGTCCATTTCTTGTTCTAGTTCTATTTTAATATTCAAAGTTAAGAAGCCTCAAATTATAATGGAGAAAGCAGAGCTGGTGTGCGCAGGAATTTCTTTGCCAGATGTGCAAGTGTTTTAAATCTTGTTTCATTTTTCTGCCACCACAGCAGAAGCATGTCACTTCTTTCAATGACATGCCTCTGTCGGACTTGCGTGTATTTTTGCCACATTAATTTAACCGCTTGAGGTACTGCTAATGTTAGTGTCCTCTCAGCCTTGTCGGCAAACATACTGCTGTTCTTTCCCCAATGCAGCATCTAGTCAACAAATTAATTACTTTATATTGACATGAAAACATGTACTGGAGCGTACTGTATACATACCTTTTCACTGTCTGTGTTTTAAACATGCATCTGAAATGCCAGCGCTGTCCGTGCACTGCGCTCTCTCCAGGTAGCGCGCAGTATCATGTCAAAACAAATGCAAGTGTTTTTAGTGATTTTCGCCTCTAGAGGCCGCTCTCGTCATAGATGTTAGCTCTTACACTGTACAATGATAACGGACCCTTCACAGCCACTCCAGCAGCGGATGCAACCCGAAAAAACTATCGGTATGGATTTTTGCCGATAATCAATAGCTCCGGGAATCAACTATCGGTGCCGATTAATCGGCAAAATCGGTCGACCTCTAGTGATAAGTATAGTTCTGAATGTACAGTCGTCTTGCAAAATACACAGAAACTTGAGCCATATGATGATCTGTTCTACACTACAATGATCATTGGTGGACAAGTTGAGCCGAAAGCAATGCTTGACACCGGGTCAATGGCTTGTACCATGAGCTCAAAGATCTTACCGCAATTGCTGAGTACTGGTGTATTGCCAAACCTTTCACTTGCCCCAACAGATGTTGTTTTGGTCGGATGTGGAGGCACCAGAACAAAACCTTTGGGAATGAGCAAGCTGGAAATGGATGTGTATGGATGTCATGTCACTGTTCCGACTTTGGTAGTCGAGGGCCAGGGTGATGATCTAATTCTTGGCAGTAATCTCTTGAAACACTTGATCCATCAGCTGAGAAGTTCTATGGATTTACTAATAAATGTGTCAGAGTGCGACAACACTGAGCAAAACAAGCTACTTGATCTACTAGCCAATGTGGAGAAATGGAGAAATGGTACTGCCCCAGATTTGGTAGGAACAGTGAAGATCAAAAAGGCAGTGTCACTCGAACCTTTGACTGAAAATCTAGTTTGGGGCAGACTGCAAAGCACTCATGACATCTCAGCTGGCAGTGCTATCGTTTTGGAGCCCAGCAGAGTAAAAGCAAGGCCAAGGTCAGTGCTGGTTGGAAAGACAGTAGCTTTGATACGTAAAGATGGATGGGTTCCGCTCAAAGTGATAAATCCTTCTGAGAAAGTAATTACTTTGAAAAGAAATTCTACACTTGCAGATGCTTTCCCTTGCATGGCATTGCAGGATTTTGACTGCTCTGAATTTCCTGTTGGTTGCTCAATCGACCTTGAACAATAAGTTCAGAGGACAGCTGATGTATTAACTGACAGACAGGATGAGATGAGTGTGATAGATGACCTAAGCTTACCGGCCAAATCTGAATTGAATGACTCATGTATTGCTGATGGCATGACAGTCTTAAGTGACTTAGGATTAGCAGAGTTGGATGTGGAGTCTTGAGATGTGTCTGCAAACTGCAAAGCAAAACTAGTTCAACTTATCTCTCAGTATCATTCTGTCTTTTCCAGACATAAGTTGGACTGTGGAAAAGCAACTGCTTTTGTTCATCGCATTCGCCTGAGTGACGACAAGCCTTTTCGGTTGCCGTATCGACGTCTCGCTCCAAATCAGTACGAAAGGCTTCGTCAAAGCTTTGGATGACATGGAGGAATGTGAAATCACACGAAAATCTAGTAGCGAGTTTGCATCACCTCTTGTCCTAGTCTGCAAAAAAGTCAGGAGACTTGAGAATATGTACAGATTTTTGTTGGATTAATGCTCGCACAGTCAAGGATGCACATCCACTTCCCCATCAAGCAGACGCTCTTGCTGCGTTGGGTGGAAATGCCTATTTTTCTACCATGGACCTCACATCTGGCTACTATAATGTAGAAGTTCATGAAGATGACCGGAAATACAGAGCATTTACATCGCCCTTTGGATTATATGAATATAATCGTTTACCGCAGGGCCTGTGTAACAGTCTGGCCACTTTCATGCGGATGATGTTGACTATATTCGGGGATCAGAATTTCATCAGCCTATTATGTTATCTGGATGATGTCCTGGTGTTTGCACCCACTGATGAGCTGGTATTAGAGCGCCTGGAAATGGTGTTCAAGTGTTTGAAGACTCATAATCTCAAGCTTGCTCCAAAGAAGTGTCATCTCTTGCGGAGTTCTGTTAAATTTTTGGGCCACATTATCAGTGTGGATGGTATTGCTAGCGATCCAGAAAAAGTCAAAGCCATTACTTCTGTCACTGAGGAGGATCTTATGGTTGAGGGTACCAACGTCCCCAGTCGACAGAAACTAAGGTCTTTCCTCGGTATGGTAGTGTTTTACCAACAGTTTATTGAAGACTGTTCATCTATTGCCAAACCATTGTTCAGTCTCACTGCTGGGAGAAAAGCACCACGTGGGAAGTGGAAGCGTCGAGTGTGTCAGAGAGAGTTGTCCGCTTCAGACTGGACTGAGGAATGCAGTCAGGCATTTCACAAATTGAAGCAGGCTTTGCTTGATCAAGTCTTGTTGGCTCATACAAATTTTGAAGAGCCTTTCTTGCTTACAGTAGATGCTTCAAGTAATGGGCTTGGGGCAGTTTTGTCCCATCTTCCAGCTGGTGGAACAATGGCTTGACCTGTTGCTTTCGCAAGCAAGTCGCTAACCTATGCCCAGTCACGATACCCTGCACATAGATTGGAGTTTTTCGCTATGAAATGGGCTATCTGACAAATTCCATCATTGGCTCAGGGGTCAGAAATTCACAGTTTCGACAGACAACAACCCATTAACATATATTTTGTCCAACGCAAAATTGGATGCTTGTGAACATAGATGGGTTGCTAAACTAGCACCTTATCAGTTTGACATTAAGTATGTTCCTGGTCCAAAAAATGTAATTGCTGACGCCCTGAGCCGAGAGCCCTTTGTGCACCCAAGTGTACTCCATCATCTCACAAGAGTTCCTTATAGTGAGTTATTGGCGGAAGCTGCTGATGTGCGCACAGACCACGTCCAGGATGTCTTTCGTTGGTCTACTCACCCCTTTGACGGTAATGCTGATACTGAGGGTGTGGCCATTGCCTGTCATACTGCTAAAGCCTTCTTACCTGGCACAGTGTCAATGCAGGAAGTGGAAGCGGTTCTGTACTCATGTAGGCATAGCGATACAAACATCAGGCCACATGCCTTGTTGCTGCCTCACCTTCCACAAGCAGTAATGCCATCTGTATCACCTGACGTTGATGTGATGTCCCATGACTATCTCATGAAGAGACAACAGGAAGACAGTGTTTTGAGCAGAGTGACTTACTTTGTCGAGAGAGGACGGAGACCTAACAGGAGGGAACGATTGAAGGAACTGACAACTGTCTTAAAACTTATGAAACACTGGGGGAAACTAGTGATGAGGAACGGTGTGTTGTACAGGGTTTCGAAGAACAGTGTCACTAAGAGGAAGACTTACCTGTATGTCGTGCCTGATGCAGTAAAAACTGTGGTGTTAAAAGGTGCTCATGACCAAGCAGGACATCAAGGTCAGCAGCGGACTCTGTATCTTACTCGGCAAAGGTTCTTTTGCATGGCCTGGAGAAGGATGTGAGGGAGTACGTGAGGTGCTGTCGTTGATGCGTGATCAGCAAGACACCAGAACCTGAGGGTCGTGCACCGTTGGAGAACATTATTACGAAGGAGCCCCTTGAACTCGTCTGCATAGACTTTTGGTCGGTGGAGGACTCTGCCAACCAGTCTCTGGATGTACTTTTTGTGACCGACCACTTCACCAAGATGGCCAGTGCATTCTTGTGTCCAAATAAGTCTGCCAAAGCTGTGGCGCATCAACTGTGGCATAACTACTTCTGTGTTTATGGTTTTCCAGGCCGAATCCACTCGGATAGAGGAGCTAACTTCGAAAGCGCCCTGATTGCTGAGCTGTTAAATGTCGCTGGAGTTCAAAAATCAAGGACAACTCCCTATCATCCGATGGGTAATGGAGCATGTGAGAGGATGAACAGGACTCTGGGAAATATGATACGTGCTCTGCCAGCAAAGACCAAGCACAAATGGCCCCAAGTACTCAAATATCTAACTTTTGCTTATAATTGCACCATCCATGAGACTACGGGATATGCTCCTTTCCTGTTGATGTTTGGGAGAGTTCCACGTCTGCCTGTGGACCTGGTATTCAAAACTGTTCTGGACAATCCCAATGTTGTGAACTATGACACTTATGTCGAAGCTCTTCGAAGAGATATGAAGGAGGCAATGCGCGTCGCACAGGCATATGCCATGAAACAGCTGAAGAGACATGCATACTTGTACAATAGGAGGGTCAGAGGTGGTCCAATTGATGTTGGGGATCGAGTTTTGCTTCCCCCCTCCCCCACAACCACCGTGTTATCCTCCTTTACTGCCACCATCTTGCTATTTTTTTTAAAAGAATTTAGTGATCCATATTAGCAGTACATCAAGAAATCTTTAACTTAGCCTTCTTCGCGCTACTAGTTACGCATGTGATTGCTGATCCACACTGGGGCCGTTCAAATCTTTAGCCCAGTCTGAAATTAAGAGAAATACAAGAGCTATAAGTAATATTTCTTGTTTTAAAGGCAATTAGCATGTGGGAAACAGAAGCTTGCTGACCTATGGGAGGATACGACATACGCTGTCGTTGGACAGTCATACCTACAGAATTCAGCACAGTCGTACTGGTGTTGTGAAGACTGTACATTGTAACCTTATAATACCAGTCAACTTTCTTCTACTCCCTGATGACTTGGAAAGTGATACAAATGAAAATCACCTGAGTGACTCGGAGAGTGTTGATTCTGTGGTTGCTGATGTGTCTGAGGATGCTTCTAATTACAGGACACAAGAGTGGGTGTCTCGGCTACCTTCTAATGGCACAAATGACGCAGACACAGATGATGTGGGAGAAGCTACGGACATTCTTGAGCCTATACAGGCTGTGGACTCGACTCAGTCAAATGAATTGGAGCATGATGTGACTAAAAGCTCTGATACAACACAGCTGGGACCTGAGGATCATGATGATATTGAGGGTGTGGACAGGAGTGTACCTGAAACGGCTGCAGAGCAAATTGACATATCTGCACCTGTTCCCTTGAGTGCTGCAATGCCTAATGGTGGTCACTTTGTTGAGGCCAATTCAGTGTCTAATATCAGTGTTCGCAACTTTACTGCTGACAGTCCACTAAGTCATGTAAGATCCAGAGCTGGTAGACTGTTTAAACCAGTTACAAGATTTATTGAAATAATGAACCAGCAAAAAGTTCTGGGGTAAACATTAATATGCTGCTTGAGTTTTACATGGTAACTCATTTTTCTGTATTCTTTCTATGATATACTTTGCTGTATTAGTTAGTGGATATGTTACTGCAATGTTTCTATTGTGTTTTGAATGTTTCAAGTAAGTGTAATGTTTTATTGACTTAAGACAGGAATTAAGTCTCTTTTCTGGGGAACTTGTGTGTCCAAATGTATGAATTGTCATTGTTTAGCTAACGTGTGATGGGCATGTTTGTCTATGAGTGTCCAGGGGATTGGCCACCCTCTTTTCACTGAATTGAACTGACAATTTCATGAGAACTTGGTCGAGAACTTGGTCGAGAACTTGGTGCGATGCCGGACTTGGAGCTTGACTTGGAGTTTGGAATTGTGCTTGACCTGGTGCTTGGCTTGGAGCTTGGAGCTGTGCTTGACCTGGTGCTTGGCTTGGAGCTTGGAGCTGTGCTTCACCTGGTGCTTGGCTTGGAGCTTGGAGCTGTGTTTGACCTGGTCCTTGGCTTGGAGCTTGGAGCGATGCGTGACTTGGTGCTTGGCTTGGAGCTTCGAGCTGTGCTTGACCTGGTGTTTGGCTTGAAACTTGACTTGGTGCTTGGCTTGGAGCTTGGCTTGAAGCTTGACTTGGCGCCTAGCTTGGACCTTGGCCTGGGACCAGGACTGGACTCAGACTTGGAGACAGACTTGGAGACAGGACAGGGAACAGGACAGGGAACAGGACAGGAAACTGGACTGGAAACTGAAATGGAAACAAAGCTAGAAATAGAACTGGAAACAGAGATGAAAACAGAGATGGAAACAGAGCTGGAAACAGAGCTGGATACTAAGTTAGACATTGAGCTGGAAAGGAAACTAGAAATTGGACAGGAGACAGAGGTGGACTCTGGACTGGATTCTGGACTGAGACCTAGACTGGAAACTGGATTGGGAACTGGATCTGAAACTGTATTGGAAACTAAACTAGAAACAGGACTGGGACCTGGACTGGAAACTAAACTAGATTCCGGATGTGACTCTGGGTCTGAACTGAGGCATGGGCTAAGGTATGGATTTGGACTGAGACATAGACAAGGATATGGGTCAGGACAGAAACCTTGATCTGGACTTGGACTTGGACTTGGAAAGGTCATCCCATGGACCTCAGACATGGACTTGGCTTGGGAGGAGGTCATCCCTTGGACCTCAGACATGGACTTGGCTTGGGAGGAGGTCATCCCGTGGATCTCAGACATGGACTTGGCTTGGGAGGAGGTCATCCCGTGGACCTCTGACATGGATTTGGCTTCGGAGGTCATCCCGTGGACCTCTGACATGGACTTGACTTCAGAGGAGGTCATCTCGTGGACCTCTGACATGGACTTGACTTTGGAGGAGGTCATCCCACGGACCTCAGACATGGACTTGACTTCGGAGGAGGTCATCCCGTGCACCTCTGACATGAGCAGGACAGGAGTGGAGGTCTCCTCGTTAACCTCTGGCAGGCGCAGGACAGGAATGGAGGTCTCCTCATGGACCTCCGGAGGGTGCTCTGCTGGGGAGACCTCCTGCTGGAGCTCAGAGCTGGAGGTAGCCATGTTAACCTCCAGGGGCAGCTCCGCTGAGGGGACTTCCTGCTGGGCCTCTGGCTGGAGCTCGGGGCTGTAGGTAGCCATGTTACCCTCCAGGGCCCGCTCCGCTGAGGAGACCTCCTGCTGGGCCTCCGGCTGGAGCTCGGGGCTGGAGGTAGCCACGTTAACCTCCAGGGGCCGCTCCACAGAGGAGACCTCCTGCTGGGCCTCCAACTGGAGCTCGGGGGCTGGAGGTTGCCACGTTAACCTCCAGGTGGTGCTCCGCTGGGGAGACCTCCTGCTGGGTCTCCGGCTGGAGCTCGGGGCTGGAGGTTGCCATGTTAACCTCCAGGGGCAGCTCCGCTGAGGAGACCTCTTGCTGGGCCTCTTGCTGGAGCTCGGGGCTGGAGGTTGCCACGTTAACCTCCAGGTGGCGCTCCACTGGGGAGACCTCCTGCTGGGTCTCCGGCAGGAGCTCTGGGGGTGCCTGCCTATGGAGCCGCTTGTGTACTCACCAGCTGTCCTTGAAACAGTCCTGCGAGCAGAAGTAGTAGTCCTGCTTCCCTGTTTTCGACAGGTGGGGCACTGTAAGCTGACCTGTCGGGTGCAGCCCTCGGTTGCGCACTCCTGGGTCCGGGGCTGAGAGGTGCAGGCTGCCACATTTGCCTTCTTCCTCTCGTAGTACTCCAGGAATGACTGGTTGGACCGATTGCCCAGGAGGTCTTTCCCCAAGAAGGTCCTGAGGTCGGGCATGAATTTGGGGCTCCCAAATACCTGGACCAGTAGATCCACAAAGCCGGAAACCGAATATATTCTATTGGACCCACTGGCAAGGTGAAGCTCCTCCCACTGGCGAGCAGAACCGACCAGGAGGGACAGGAGGAACCTCAACCACTGTTCTTCGGTGGGCATGGGATCCTCCAAACTGAGAAAGTACATTTGGGCCTTCCACAAAAAACATTGAGGCCACATGGAGAAACCATCATATGCCTCCGGGGCATTAATAAAAGTCCATTGTTCAAAGGAAACTGAATCAAAGGGAGGAACACAAAATTTGGCATAGCCGGCCCAAGATTTCCCCACTGCATCCATGTTGGATGGAGTATTCTGTTACGATATACAGACGGAGGGAGGCAGGATGCATGCGCAGGGAAATATTCAGTTTATTAGGGATAGTCAAAACTAAAGGAACAGGGATAAACTTAATACAAAAGCACGGCATGCAGTAATTCACAAAATGACAAGGCAGTAATCCACAAAATCACAAGGCAGTAATCCACAAAATGACAAGGCAGTAATCCACAAAATGACAAGGCAGTAATCCACAAAATGACAAGGCAGTAATCCAGAAAATCACAAGGCAGTAATCCAAAGTCCAGGGAAAGCGTGGTAAACAAAAACGCACTTAGCTGTATTCATTGATAATACTCCGCGAGGAAGCAGAAATGGAAGGGGGTTTAAATGCACAGAACAATCAAAGAAAAAATATGTTAAACACAGAACACCTGAAACTAATCATTAGACCATGAACGGCAAACCTATGAATGAGCAGGGGCGGAGACATGACACAAACCAGAGAACCAATAAACATAAAGGAGGTGGAGACATGACGTAAACCAAAACACAAGCACATGGTGATATAAACAAGGCGAGAGTTCATGAATGCATAGTCCAGCGGGGTTTTTGTGAATGAAGCTCACGCTGTTTTCAGCAATGCGGCACGAGGAATGCAGAAGTGTTCTCATAGCGAACTCCAAGAACGAAGGAAACTCTAACATTGGCACCACAATTACAGATAAGATATGGAGAAAGAAACAAAATTGTGGCGAGACGTCAGAAATGTGACCAAAAGAAAAAATGGAAAAACCCTGCCTTATAAGCTCATTGTTTTAGAATTGTATAAAAGCATGGACATTGTACTCATCAGATGATCTGAAGACACCTCGGCTTGTTACTATGGTAATAAAGTCTAACACCTTTTTGCCATCAAAAACCTCGAGACTCAGAAGTTTTTATTTTTGCTGAAGATGATTTTCCACGACATTGGCAGATTGGTGAGCCTCGACCCATCCTTACTCTTGAAGGACTAGGCCTTTTTTGGAGGCTCCTTATATACTGTGATCAGACGATTGCCTCACCTGTTTCACATCACCTTCTTATTTTAACTTCTCACATCGCTATTAGTCCTAAATTGCCCCGTCCCAACTTTTTTGGAACGTGTTGCATGCATCAATTTCAAAATAAATGTTTATCTTCAAAAAAACTATGCAGTTGATTAGGTAAAACATCAAATACCTTGTCTTTATACATTTTTTGTTTAAATACAAGTCAAAGTACATTTACAAATCACTCCTTTTTGTTTTATTGGCATTTTCCATACTGTCCCAACTTTTTCGGAACTGGGGACACTAAAACTTACTATAAATCTGTTTAAAGTAAATGTATAATTGAACACTGAGATATTACACCTCCAGCACTAACTAAAAGGTCAATGTTTAGAATCAGGAACATTAAGCTACCTAGTAAATTGGAGTCAGATAGTTAACAGTTATTATAAAATGGAGTCAGATGTGAAATTGAATATTGGAGTCAGATATTTAAAGTCATAAAGTCAAAACATTTAACTTTTGACTGCACCTATCCCCATCCTTGGCCATAGGGGAGCAGGGGATTAAAATAATATAATTGTAACGTCTGACGGTATCAAACTGATTTCTGAATCAACCTGGACTTAGCACAGAAGTTTCTTTGTTTCTTTGAGCTGTGAACTCATATCAGTTAACGACCACTCTGGCCCCAGTTTGACCGGGAGTAACCCCCTTCTTCTCATACCAGATGCCATTGGAATGCTATGGGAGGGGGGGCATGACCCCCCTTTTCAGACACACACCCACACACAGAACTTACACCCACAATTGAGAAACCTTTCTTGAACGTAACGTGTGTGAACGTCTGGAAAATTTCAAGATTGGGTGAATCAACAAGGGTCAACTAAACTCAACAGAAAGCCTGTAACTCTCTGATCTAATCTCTGATTTACAACCCTGTGGATTACCATCGGTGCCGAAGAAGCTGGGAGGAGGACTCATCTTCCCCTTAACTCCCCCCCAGCACCATCAGTTGACCAAATACCGGTGGGACGGTAGAAGAACACCAGTCCCCTCTTCTGGACCTACACACACTCACACACACAAAATGAAAATGTTTCTTGAATGTAACGTGTAGTCAGATGTCTAGGATAGTTCTAATGTATTCATATATGCATGTATTATGTGCTTAGGTAACCTAGCAATAATCATTTTAGATAGTTTGAGTTAGGATATAATTTTAAGTTGTCTGTAACCATGTCTAAAGATCTTTCACTGTTTAATGTCTCCTAATCTCATTGAATTTGGTATCAAAATAATTGTCTCTTAATACGCCGATTAATGACGCATACTATATGACGATGGGATGTATCATTCTATACTTTTCTAAATTTCATTCTAATCCAAAGCTAGTACAAACCCCGCCTTGACATTCGAACCCGCTCCGGAACAGACAAAGAAAGTTCTTCCCCCAGAACATTCTTCTCTCTCTGGATTCGCCAGCAGCTCAGAGAGGCGTGTACGTTGGCATTATCCATAAACGACAGCGACACGCGTTCCTCTTCACTTTTTGCTTTTTCTTCACTTACCACATGGCAATTACCGCTTCTTTCTTCTTTCTACTTTGGTGAGACCCAACTCCATTTTACCCAGATTCTACCGACACGGAGGATTCAGCAAACTCCCCACGAAATCTTCGGACCAAGGACCCTCATGAAACGACATAAGCCTATGCAAGTATAAATTCTAATTGATCTATAGATGCATCCTTCTTAAGCCCGTGCCCCTGTTTAAGGTGAATTAATTCATTGCTGATTCTCGAGGTTAAACTGTTGTGTGTTCTCTGCCATGCTTTTATCTTCATCACTTTTCTTTTGTTTCTTTCACTTTTCCTGTATATATGTATTATTTGTTTAGACCTAGTTGTGTATATCAGTAGTTTCACGTAGTTATTAAAATCCATTATTATCACGCTGGATCGTCTCTGTTTTTACTCATGACAAGGGTCACTTTCAACGTTGCTCTTCGCTACGCGCTGTATTTCTTTTAATAACAACATAGAATAAACTATACTTCGTGGCCAGAAGAATAATTTATTCTTTTAGAGTAATACGAAGATTGCCCTGTTTGGTGGACAAACAGATCAAACCGCTTCGCATTTAATTCTAAAGCTAGACTACAGTAAGTCAGTAATTAACATAACATTCCCTTTCATGGTCGCTTTATATCCATAACTAATCAGAACATGCTTTGATTGTTGTTGGAAACAGTGCAATACTTCCTGTGAAACAGCAGATATTTTCTGTGCTTTATTTTGCAGTGTTGTAAATTAATCTTTTGTTTTTAACACTTTTAACACTGCACTCTAAAACTGTTTGTTTTATTAAAATATATTAAATTTGCAGCACCTGGGAAAATCTCCATGATCCATAATTAGCAGTACATCAGGAACGTTCACCGATCTTAAATCTACCCTCTTCTTGTTACTGGCATATAATGTCATAATTGCTGATACACATCAAGATCGCTCATTAATTTTAGCCCCAAAATGAATCTGAAATGAGAAAAAATAAGCAGAAAAGCTTTTTGTAAAATGTATTATTATTAAAGCTAAAAGCTGTTGTGAACATTTTGTTTGCATATTTACAAGAAATGAAAAAATGCGACATACACGGACCTTTTCACCACACTGTCCAGAAATCAAATCCACATTTGGAAAACATGCCCACTGCGGTACCTATCTGAAGTGGAATAAATATTTATACTGAAACAGAAAAAGGTAGTGGCTAACTTACTAGCTAGCTAGTATTTAGAGTAAGAAGTGTTAAGGCACAACTATACTTCACTTTCACCACGTGTACCTGCTCAGCTGCTACACAAGCGGCATTATTTACACACTCGCTGGTGTAGCTTATGTACATCTAGAGGATTAAAAGAGGCATCCACTAGATGGCAAAACATCTCTGTCCACCTGGTTTCCAAGTCAGACTGTAATGTTTAGTGATTTCATGCACAGTGATGTTAAACACACTGACAAGCTCTGTGTCTATTTAAAATGTTCCACAGTCGATGTGATTGTGATCATTGGGCTTTACGTGAAACGTGAATTGTTTTCCCATTCACTCTGGAAGCGAATTAAAAACGAGCTAGGAGATTTGTGGGCGTGTTGTTTAGTGTTAGCTGCATGTGAAATATCCGGTTTCCCTCGAGTTCTCCACTGCAGAAATGTGCATAATTCAGCATAAAAGTTAGTGAGATAATCCGGGTCGGCCCAGGCATATTCAAACGGATCCCCTGCTGTACCTGTGCACACTGCATTGGCTCCCAGTGAAATTTCGCATTGATTATAAAATACTACTATTGACTTATAAAGCGCTAAATGGCATCGCGCCAGAGTACCTAAGCGAACTTTTGGACTTTTATGATCCGCCACGCCTACTTCGATCAAAAGGTTCAGGCTATTTGTCGGTACCTCGGATGGTGAAGGCTACAGCAGGGGGAGGAGCTTTCTCTTACAAAGCCCCACAGTTATGGAACAGCCTTCCAATTAGTGTTCGGGACTCAGACACAGTCTCAGTGTTTAAGTCCATGCTGAAAAAATATTTGTTTAATGAAGCCTTTCGTGAATAGTTTTTTCCTTAGGTAAAGGAGCAGATCAAGAGGTCTCACAAGCATAGTGTGTTGTGGTGAACTGGGATGTTTGAATGCTGTCGCCCCCCACCTTCACGCGTCCACCCAGGTTTGTTGATGGTGGAGTGGCTGGCCGCCTTGTCCCAGGGAGCTCTCATGTCTGTGTTACGTTCTGGCTCTCCCTTTTAGTTATGCTGTCATAGCTAGTCTTGACGGACTACCTGCTTTCATTTACGCAAAGTACATTGTCCTTAACCAGTACGGGACAACAAGCATACCTAATTATCTCTCTCTCTCCCTCCCTATCCCTCTCCCCTTCTGTCGAGCTTCACATGATACTCCTGATATGCCAGTGATCCCGACCCCTTCTGCTCTCTGGACCTGCCCGATCCATCCTGATGCCCTACTTCTGGTTGGAGATCTCATCAATTGGAAGTCACATGCTGCTGCTGAGGCCCCACATGGTGCAGCCTTGTGATCATTGAGATTACAGTGGTGAAGTTCAACAAAACAGACTTCATATAAAAACTGTAATGAATTTTTTATAGTCTCACAACTACTATTTGACCGTGTGGTACTGGTACATTTATAGAAGAGATTTATTTATTTATAATTGCACTATCTGGTGTTACCCAGATGAGGATGGGTTCCCTTTTGAGTCTGGTTCCTCTCAAGGTTTCTTCCTCATATCATCTCAGGGAGTTTTTCCTTGCCACCATCACCGCTGGCTTGCTCATGGGGGATAAATTCATAAATTTAAAATCTATGTCCTGAATTTATATATTTCTGTAAAGCTGCTTTGGGACAACGTCCATTGTTAAAAGCTCTATACAAATAAACTGAACTTGAACTTGAACTTTCTGGCGAAGGCAAAGCATCACATATTGCTTTTATTTCCATAATACTAGTAGGTTTCAATGTAAAACATTTTCCTACTTGTATGAAAGGCGCAGCGACAAAGTTGGTACCTCGAATAGTGAAGGCTACAGCAGGGGGAGGAGCTTTCTCTTACAAAGCCCCACAGTTATGGAACAGCCTTCCAATTAGTGTTCGGGACTCAGACACAGTCTCAGTGTTTAAGTCCAGGCTGAAAAAATATTTGTTTAATGAAGCCTTTCGTGAATAGTTTTTTCCTTAGGTAAAGAAGCAGATCTAGAGGTCTCACAGGCACAGAGTGTTGTGGTGAACTGGGATGTTTGGATGCTGTTGCCCCCCCACTTTCACACCTTCACCCAGGTTTGTTGATGGTGGAGTGGCTGGCTGACTTATGTCCCAGGGAGCCCTCATGTCTCTGTTACCTTCTGGCTCTCCCTTTTTAGTTATGCTGTCATAGCTAGTCTTGCCGGAGTACCTGCTTTCACTCACGCAAAGTACACTGTCCTTAACCATTACAGGACAATAAGCACCTAATGATCTCTATCTGTCTCTCTCTCTCTGCGCATGCATGAGTGAGTGTGTGAGCATGGACGGAGCGTGCAAGTGAAAACTCTATCTTTTGCTATCTTTTTGTTTTGTATAGTGTGCAAAGTGGGTGAGTGGTGAGTAGTGCGTTTTTCTCTCTGTGTGTGTGTGTGTGTGTGTGTGTGTGTGTGTGTGTGTGTGTGTGTGTGAGAGACGCCGGTGAGGGAGGCTTGCTGCCGGCGTCATGGCGTTTAAGAACTTAACCCGGAGGCACGGGTTTAAAGTGTTAGTGACGGCCGCGTGCTCGGTAGAGGAATGCGCTGCAGCGGTGGCTAAACTAATCAGGGCGAAGAGCATTATAACCGCCGCGCGGATGAATAAGGCGGTGGTCATGTTTGTGGATGAGGTTCACAAAGTCGAGGTTGTAGTTTCTAATGGCGTCGTCATCAAAGACACGTTGGTCAAAGTTTTCCCCCTTAGCGCCCCTGCTAAACGAGTGATCTTATCTAATGTGCCCCCCTTTATTGATGATGAAGATCTTTGTAAACAATTGTCCAGATTCGGTAAAGTAATATCACCTATCAAAATGATACCTACAGGCTGTAAAGACCCAGAGCTGAAGCATATCTACTCCTATAGGAGACAGGCTTTCATGGTTCTCAACAACAGAGAAGAAGATTTAAATGTAACATTCAAATTAGAGCTGGATGGAGAGGAGTTCACTATTTTTTCAACTTCCAGAGGTTTAAAGTGTTTTGGGTGCGGCCAGGAGGGACACCTAGTTAGGAACTGTCCCAAGGGACAGGAAACAAGTGAACAGGGGACAGGAACCGTAAAAGAGAATAATCAGGAAAGGGAACAGGGTGAAGATAAACAGGACAGTGTAGAGGATAACACATGCACAGAGGATCAGGAAGAAAATAAACAGCAAGAAACAAACACAGAAACTCAGGAAGGACAAAATACTGAACCAGAAATAAATCATATGGAGACAGAAAATGAAAAATCACAAGGTAACGTGAATAAAAACACTGAAATTAATACACAGCCAGCTGACAGCCAAAACACTTATGAGTGTACAGACATAGACGTGGCCATAGATGATAGTGGCTTTATTCTGGTCAGGTCAAAAAGAAAATTAAAAGAAGGAAGCAGTGGCTCACAATCCAGAAAAAAAAGGTTTAGCCAAAACAAAAAAAGAAAAGCAGATCAGAACCGGCAATGAAACGGAGACAGAACTGAGCAGCGACCAGGACACCAGTGTAGAAACAGACAGTGATGGGGACAGACAGATCGGTAACGGACAAACAGGAACATACGAAGAAAAAGAAATTAAACAGTTTCTTCAAAAAATCAAAAACATGAAAGGAGTCAAAATAGAGCAATACTTCCCAAACAAACACAACTTCGTGAAATCTGTTACTACCGCAATAAAGAAAAAGAACAAGAACTTCACAAATCCGGAAAAACACAGACTAAGAAAGTTTTTGACGAAAACAAGGCAAGATCTGATTCAGGAAGATGAGGAGAGTGTATAAACTAAAGCCTGTGCAATGATGATGATTACTCTCTCTTTATTTTTCTTTTTTTTTTTCTTTTTTCTCATGACTCATTTCAACATTGCTTCCTTAAATATAAGGGGAGGAAGAGATGCAAGAAAACGAGCAGAACTTTATGATCTAGTTAAATTAAAGCAAATAGATGTTATGTTCGTGCAGGAAAGCCATAGTGACAAAGGCAATGAGTGTAAATGGAATTTAGAATGGGAAGGGGAAGTAGTGTTAAGCAATATGCTTCAAATTGATGCTAATTAATGTTTATGTTCCAACCAGAGGTCTCGAAAGAGTTTTATTTTTAAACAAACTAAGTGAACTTTTAACCAGCTGTGACCCCAACGATTATGTGTTTATTGGAGGAGATTTTAACTGCACACAAAATGACTCCATAGACAGGAACCACATAGAACCTCATGCAGCATCGAAGAATACATTAACACACCTCATAAAAACTCATGATCTGGTAGATGTATGGAGAAGACTACATGTAACCGAACGGCAGTACACATGGACACATTTTAGAGATGGTCTTATTTCTCTAGCTAGATTAGACAGATTCTACTGTTTAAAACATCATTTTAATGTTTTTAAATCTAGCTTAATAACACCAGTTTGCTTCTCTGATAATTCTCTAGTTACATGCAGAGTTTTTATCGCAAATCTGAAGCCCAAAAGTGCGTACTGGCATTTTAATGTTTTTACTAGACGATGCTAATTTTACTGAGGCTTTTAGATTTTTTTGGACCTGTTTTAAAAATGAGAAGGGTTTATTCTCCCCCTGTAGACAATGGTGGGACCATGGTAATGTTTTAATCCAGCAGCTCTGTCATAAGTACACGGTCAGCATCACACGGGACATTACCAAGTCATCAAGTGACCTGGAGATAAGAATAGTGGAACTCCAGGCTTTGGTTGAGTCCACAGGAGATAGAAGGCATGTTGAGAACCTCAAAGTGAAAAAAGCGTTAATGGCGGATTTATTGGGTACAAAAGCGCAAGGTGCTCTCATCCGGTCCAGATTCAAATGAGCTAACGAAATGGATGCTCCATCAAAGTTCTTCTTTGGACTGGAAAAAAACAGTGGACAGAGCAGATTCATACATACACTTCACACCGGAAAAGGACAAGACATAACACACACTAATGAGATCAAACGGTATGCCATGAACTTTTACCAAGACCTGTACAAGAGTGAACACAGGGACAACAAGGAGCTGTTAGACACTTTCTACCAGGGACTTCCAAAAGTCTCCTCAGAGGACAACGCAGCACTAGAAGGTCCACTGGTTCTGGAGGAGCTGCGGGCTACATTGTACACCATGCCAGGAGGAAAAGCACCTGGAATCGATGGCCTGCCAGTGGAATTCTACAGGTTCTTCTGGAAAGAGCTGGGAGAAGATCTGCTGGCGGTCCTTCAGGAAAGCTGTAGAGAAATGTGTCTACCCCTGAGCAGCCGGAGAGCAGTGATTACACTTCTCCCCAAAAAAGGAGATCTCCAGGACATTAGGAACTGGCATCCAGTGTCACTGCTATGCACAGACTATAAAATTATGTCAAAAGCACTGGCTAACCATCTCAGAGACATCATGGACTCCATAATCCAAAAAGACCAAACATATTGTGTGCCCAATAGGTCCATCATTGACAATGTCTGATTAATTCGGGACATTTTGGACGTCTCTAGGTCATTGGCAGTCGATCTTGGTCTGATTTCACTGGACCAAGAAAAAGCTTTTGACAGGGTTGAGCATCAGTACCTCTGGATGTCAGAGGCCTCAGCCCCAGTCTTATAGCGATGATGCAGGTGATGTACCAGGATGTTGAAAGTGTACTCAAGATCAACGGAGGGTTAAGTGCACCTTTTAAAGTACAGAGGGGAATAAGACAAGGATGTTCATTATCAGGTATGTTATACACTCTAGCGATTGAACCTTTTTTACATCGACTACAAGAATCTTTAAATGGTTTTATTGTACCTGGGTTTAATGTTCCACATGTTTTATCTGCTTATGCTGATGATGTCATGATTTTAGTACAAAACCAAACCGAGATCAAGATTTTAGAAAAGGTGGTTTTTGATTTTGGCTTAGTTTAGGTCAGGGACTGGTAGACATCAAAAGCAGAACCACAGCCTTCCGGTTTCAAACCATACAAAAGTACCTGATCAGTTCTGATTCCCTGGTTTGGGGAGATGTTACAAGTTTTATATTGAAGAAAGTTAATGATTTTGATTGCGATCGCACCTTATTTGTAATGAACTCAACTTTTTTAAATGTTTCCAACATGTCTAACTTTTATCGCAGTGTTTTTAAAACATGGTCTCTGTTTGAATGTGGATCTCAAGGCCCTGCTGTCTCACTGTACTGGCTCCTAGAAGATCCTTTAGTGGGAGGACGAATGGACATTAACGACAGTTCTCCAGGTATTGATCGAATCACACAATCAAACAAGTTCACAACACTCAGGAGACTAGTGGACACCGCAGGACCGGAGTTTAAGGATGTAAAAGCGGTGGCAGAGGAACTCGGCCTGAGGTCACTACGGCATACAGAGGACATCATAGAAAGATGGATCAACAGACTGTCAATGGAGGAGCTGAACCTGATTAAGGAATATCAGCAAGGAACAGAAATACCAGACAAAGGTGACCCCTTTCCAGAACTTGAACTTTTACCCAAACTAAGTGGATATGAGGGCATTTATCTCGACACAAAAAAAGGACATGTTTTACCAATTTACGAAGCAAAAAAATTTATAAATGCTGTGTGAAAGTGATAAATAAAAGGAAACTTAATGGATGGGTGGACACAGTGTGGCGAAAGAAACTCAGGATTTCAGAGGACATTAAGCCGGTATGGAGGGTGTTTTATAAAATGCCACTTAGGAAAAGAGCCGGTGACCTACAGTGGAGAATTTGACATGGTGCTGTGGGAGTCAATGTTTTAATCTCTAAACTAAATCCTGATGTTTTAAACACATGTCCCTTCTGTAATGAAACAGAGACTGTTTTTCATTGTTACACAGAATGTAAAAGACTTAACCCTCTGTTTGAGCTGCTGAAAACTATTTTTAATTTGTTTGGTGAAAAATGGTCCCAGATACGTTTTATTTTTGGTGCAGGATACCAACAAGCAAAAAAACAAAAATGGGAACTGATCAATTTTGTTATAGGAGAAGCAAAAATAGCAATCTACATAACTCGTAAAAACCAAGTGGAGAAGAGACGAGTGATCAGTCCCACTTCTGTACTCAGAGCTTTAGTGAAAGCTCGGGTTAAAGTATATTTTAACTTCTTTAAATCAATGAATGATCTGAACACTTTTACACTGAAATTGTGCTATGAGAGTATTATCTGTTTTATTGATGAAGGAGAACTGGTTTTTAATACTCTTTTACACTGAAAACATTTCAAAGTGCTGCTCAACCCTTTTAATGCAAAACTTTTTTTTTTTAATGTAAAAAAGCCGGTTTTTAAAAATCAAATAGGTATTAATATTATTTATATATTTATTCATCTATCCATTAATTTATCTTCTAAGTCACTTGCACTTTATTGTATAATGTGACTGGTGTAAATAACGGATTGTAAAAGTCAAAAAGTCTCTGTGGAGCTACACATGATACTTCTGAGATGCCAGTGATCCCGACCCATTCTGCTCTCTGGACCTGCCTGATCCATCCTGATACCCTACTTCTAGTTGGAGATCTCATCAATTGGAAGTCACATGTTGCTGCTGAGGCCCCACACGGTGCAGCCTAAAGATCATTGAGATTACTGAGGATGGTACCACTTAAAAACCATAAAGATGGCTTTGGACCTCAATTCATATGAACAGTTATGCTATGATGTCTAGGACTGCAATTACTACAAACAGTTTTGCACTCAAGTCTCCATCAGTGAACAGTGGAAAAGTTCAACAAAACAGACTTCATATAAAAACTGTAATGAATTTTCATGGTTACACAACTGCACTATTTGACCATGTAGTATTAGCATATTTATAGAAGAGATTTATTTATTTATAATTGCACTATCCGGTGTCACCCAGATGAGGATGGGTTCCCTTTTGAGTCTGGTTCCTCTCAAGGTTTCTTCCTCATATCGTCTCAGGGAGTTTTTCCTCACCACTGTCGCCTCTGGCTGCTCATTAGGGATAAATTCATACATTTAAAATCTATGTCCTGAATTTATATATTTCTATAAAGCTGCTTTGGGACAATGTCCATTGTTAAAAGTGCTATACAAATAAACTGAACTTGAACTTGATCTTGAACATTGGGATCAGAGCTAGAGCGCACTTCGGCTCCTTCTGGCTCTGAGCCAGAGCTCGGATTATCTGCTGTTTGCTCAGTGTTAGAGTTTGTCTTTTTCTTCTCTAAATAGGGGTATGGTGGGGGCGCACTAGGCATTGAGCTAGATGCCATTACTAATTCGACTGTTTGTACCTTTTCGGCTTTTTCTTTGTTAGATGATTTCACACATTTACCCTTTCTCCTATCCCAGCTAACAATGACCTGTCGGTCCGCCAGCGTTTTTTGGGTGGCACGCCTCCAGTGGCTTGCCGCGGGTGGGCCTCCAACGGCAGTTTTGCTGTCTAGTCACTAAATAAATTAATCTCCCATCTAGCTATCATCCTGTACCACCATTTCAGATTTGAGGTGTTCATAAAATGTTGATTTGTCAATAATCATTTTTCTTTAATGACACTTTAAAGTTCTTCTGCACATGTCCATCAGTACAGACCTACGTAATATTTGATATTATACCATGGTCTGTCTGAATACTTGAGTCTGATTGGCTAGAAGGCTGGAAGGAAATAAAGACACACATGCATAAATCAAAAATTATATATATATATATATATATATATATATATATATATATATATATATATATATATATATATATATATATATATATATATATATATAAAATGTGTTTATTTCTTGTTACATGAGTATAAATATATTTTTCAATATTTTTGGCATTTGTTCTTCGATTTGTATAATAAAATTATCAATAAATTTGCAGTGGTTATTAAGAGTTGTGTACTTTGTTTCTGATTGGTTGTTGCATAGAAGAACATTATTTTGGATAGTGTGCGGAAAGATTCATAATATGAACTGTGGATTGACCGTGGGCCAACAGCAAGAATTTAGTATAAACAAGCGGCCCAGACACTGGTGGGCCGCTGGAAAAACGATGAGCAAAACGCTGGTGAACCTCAAGCGGCTGCCGTCGGTGGCCCGCTACTGGCCCCCTGGCCTTACAGTGCCTATAGAAAATCATCATATCCAGCTAAAAATACACAGCTAATAGAGACATCCAAACAGACAAATGGCTGTAATTAAAGCAAAGGGTGGCTCTACAAAGTATTAAATCATGAGACTGATCACTTTTCCAACTCTGTTATTCTAGTTTTCTTTTTTTTTACGTTTCCAAACTGTTGCCTTTTTTTACGTTACTTGAATGTTGTAAGGCAGAATGTGTAAATATGGTTGGGGCGGCTGTAGCTCAGGTGGTAGAGCGGGTTTTCCACTAATCGTGGGGTTGGCAGTTCAATTCCCAGCCCACATGACCCCATGTGCTAAAGTATCTTTGGGCAAGACACTGAACCCCAAGTTGCTCCTGATGGCAGTGCCTTGCATAGTAGCTCTGCTGCCATTGGTGTGGGTGTGTGTGTGTGTGTGTGTGTGAGAATTGGTGAATAAGACACAGTGTAAAGTGCTTTGTGAACTGCAAAGGTTGAAAGGTGCTATATAAGTGCAGACCATTTACCATTTAAATAAAGCTGGTACAAAAAAATATTTTTTAATGGGTTTTGATTTCAGGCTGTAAAACAAAAAAAGTGACTATTTCAAAGGGGTATGATGATTTTCTATAACATAGATATATGTATGTTTGCTGGGATCGGAATGTTCATCATCCCATTGGGTTTTACCATCTTTCCATGAGGATAAAGTGCGTTTCATGTATTCATAATCCCAGGCGGCATGTCCCCAATTCTCATAAACACACAAATCTGCTGCGAGTAAATGCGCCTCGTCAAAAGTTCCATCACAAGGGTGAGAATGGAACTGAGACTGACCTTCTGTCCAGCCTGCTAGATTATAGACGAAAGGCTGCACAAAAACGCCTTTACCATGATCATACAGCCACTGATTTGGTGTGATACTACACTGACAATTTCCACCCATAGTTACAGCTTATAATTTAATAATCACGAGAGGATATCACACAGTGTTGGTTATAATGTTCAATCAGTAAAGGGTATCAGATGCTTTGTTGAATCACGTGGTAGCAGTGTGATATTTCAACCTCTGTAGTTTCTTTTGAAGTAGTAACCAGAATTTGTCGAATCACGTACTCACAGTATTTTTTATGACTCTGTGTTCACGGAAGTACCGTGGATCAAAATGTGATATTTCAACCAAAAGAATTTTATCGAATCATTAAAATGTGACAAATCTTGAAGTATCGGTTGAAATATCAAAATATCTACACGGAGGAAGAAAGAATTAAATTCATTGTCTAACCTCCGTCCAGATATGAATCGAGCCTGAGGTGAATGAAGGAACGCCGCTCGGTTCATGCACCAAGAGATGACATCATCTGCTTTTCATTAAGAGACATTTTGACTTTTAAAAAAATCAATGATAAAAATCCATCATAAAATAAAGGCACCAATTTTGATTTCATGGGCACAAAGTGAAAACCAAAAGCTTTTTCTTTTAAAACAAAAAACAATATTTACAAAGTACTTTACAGAAGACATACAGTAGATACAGGAAAATAAATTCAGTAGTAAGAAAAAAAATTAGATAAATAAAAGATATCACCCTGCAGCTCTCACCTGGTTTCCCACTGAAGCTAAGCAGGATTGAGACTGGCCAGTACCTGGATGGGAGACCTCTTGGGGAAAACTAAAGTTGCTCCTGGAAGTGGTATTAGGGAGGCCAGTAGGTGGTGCTGTCTGTGTAGGTCCTAATGCCCCAGTATAGTGACGTGGACACTATACTGTAAAAACAGCATTGTCTGTCGGATGAGATGTTAAACTGCGGTCCTGACACTCTGTGGTCATTAAAAATCCCAGGAAACTTCTTGTAAAGAGTAGGGGTATCGCCACAGTGTCCTGGTGAAATTCCCCCATTGGCCCTTATCTATCATGATCCCCCAATAATCCCCATCACTGAATTGACTACATCACCCTTCTCTCCTCGCCACCTACAGGTGGTGGTAGTGCACAGTGGTGGTGTTTGAAAAGATCCCCCCCCCCCAATATAATGTAAAGCGCTTTGAGTGCCAAGAAAAGTGCTATATAAATGTAAGGAATTATTATTATCACTATTATAATAAATAAAACACTAAGCAAATAGAATCAATAAAAGGATACAAATGAAATCAAGTACAGAAAATTAACTGGTTTGAGGAAAGGCCCCAGTGAATAAATGTGCTTTGAGATACTTTTTAAAATTTCTAATTGAATCAACTGCACGTAGGCTGTCAGCGAGAGAGCTCCACAGTTTAGGCCCCTAGTGACTAAAGGCCGACTGTCCGCTTTTCAGACACATTTTGGGTAAAGCCAGCAGGTTGCAGTTGGATGACCTAAATGATCTAGCAGGAATATATTTAGTGATCATATTACAAAGGTACGTATGAGCACCACCATGAAGACATTTGAAAATTAAAAGTACATTTGAAAATTAACAACAGGATTTGAAAATCAAATCAATTTTGTAAGACACAGGTAGCCAGTGAAGTGATTTAAGTGCCATAGTGATATGAGTCTTCAGAGTAGTACATGTCAGCATTCTGGACCCTTTGTAAGTGTTTGATGGAACTCTTTGGTAAGCCACCAAAACATGTAACAAATGCATGTATGAGTTTCTCACTATTCTTGGGGGAGAGAATATCACCTACTTTAGAGATGTTACGAAGGTGCTGTTTTACAAACATTGCTAATATGTTTTTTAAAACTGAGATCACTGTCAAACATGATCCCTAAATTCTTAACGCGGCCATTAGCCTTGAGAGACGAGGAGTCTAGATATGGCATAATTAACTTTCTCTGTGCATCATTTCCGATAATAAGTACCTTGGTCTTATCATTATTTAGCTGCAGAAAGTTCTGTGACATCCACAAGTTTATGCTCTCTATGCAGTTTACAAGGGTGCTAATCGACTTGTGGGCATCTGGTGCATGTGAGAGGGTACAGGTGCATCTCAAAAAATTTAATAATCATGGAAAATTCATTTTTTTCTGTAATTTAATTCAAAAAGTGGAACTTTCCTATATTCTAGATTCATTACACAAAGTGAAATATTTCAAGTCTTTGTTGTTTTAATCTTGATGATTACAGCTTACAGCTCATGGAAATGAATTCTAGTATATCAAAAATATTAGAATAAAGAATTTATAATACTTTTCAGAAGTTTGGAAACAAAGTTAGAGAGGCCAGGTTGAGATGGTTTGGACATGTTCAGAGGAGGGAGAGTGAATATATCGGTAAAAGGATGCTGAGGTTAGAGCTGCCAGGCAGGAGGCCAAGAGGAAGCCCAAAGAGGAGGTTTATGGATGTAGTGAAGGAGGACATGAAGGTAGTCGGTCTGAGAAAAGAGGATGAAGGGGATAGGGCTAGATGGAAGTAGATGATTCGCTGTGGCGACCCCTGAAGGGAACAGCCGAAAGGAAAAGAAGATACTTTTCAGAAGGTCGACATTTCTGTATGTTAATTTATGCACTCGATACTTGGGCGGGGCTCCTTTTGCATGAATTACAGCATCGATGCGGAGTGGCATGGAGGCAATCAGCCTGTGTCACTGCTGAGGTGTTATGGAAGCCCAGGTTGCTTTGAGAGCGAGTCCACAGCTGGACTGGTATGATTCTGGCAGTGCAGCAGTAAACTCCCTGAGCGAGTTAGAGTGTGGAGCGGAGGAAGCCACCGACAGATTCTCCATAGGTGACAGTACCTGACACTGGCTTTGAAGTACACGAGGTGGTTGTTGAGGCGGGGAGCCTTGTCCAAGGGTAATTTTAGTCACCTTTCTCTTCTCGCGTGCGACAGACAAAGGTTCCCTCTGAGGCACTCCAGGGGTGGATGACAGGATTAGCTTCGGTTTTGCACATAGTTTGTCCCATCGAGTTGAGATCTCTGGGTTAGTGCTTAAACAGTTCCAAGGAATAGTGGTGTCAGACTCAGCCACCCGAGGAGATGGTACAAGCAACGAGTCCAGAAACAATTCATCCTCCTTAATTTGATGGAGTGTGTGGAAATCTTCCCTTTGAGTTCTGCAACTGTTCGTACGAGTCTGTGGCATTCAAGACAGTTTGGTGCAGAAATAGCTGTTTTTTGGCGTCCGTCTTGACTCGCTGATCCTCTGTTTGTCATATTTGTGTGTGAATGCACTGGTGTGTTATGAGAGTACTCTGTTGAGTAAAGCTCTTCCCGCACTGTTTGCAGGGGTAAGGCTTTTCTCCAGTGTGAATGCGTTGGTGTTGTCTGAGTTTACTCTGTCGAGTAAAGGTCTCCCCACACTGTTCGCAGTAATACGGCTTTTCTCCAGTGTGAATGCGCTGGTGTGTTATAAGTGTACTCTGCTGAGTAAAGCTCTTCCCGCACTGTTTGCAGGGGTACGGCTTTTCTCCAGTGTGAATGCGCTGGTGCTGTTTCAGTTTACCCTGTTGAGTAAAACTCTTCCCACACTGTTCACAGTAATACGGCTTTTCTCCAGTGTGAATGCGCTGGTGTGTTAGGAGATTACCCTGTTGAGTAAAGGTCTCCCCACACTGTTCGCAGTAATATGGCTTTTCTCCTGTGTGAATGCGCTGGTGTTGTTTGAGTGAACTCTGTTGAGTAAAACTCTTCCCGCACTGTTCGCAGTGGTATGGCTTTTCTCCAGTGTGAATACGCTGGTGTCGTTTGAGACTGCCATGTTCAGTAAAGTTCTTCCCGCACTGTATGCAGTGGTATGGCTTTTCTCCAGTGTGAATGCGCTGGTGTTTTATAAGAGAAATCTGTTGAGTAAAACTCTTCCCGCACTGTTCGCAGTAATACGGCTTTTCTCCAGTGTGAATGCGCTGATGTTGTTTGAGAGAACTCTGTTGAGTAAAGGCCTCCCCACACTGTTCGCAGTAATATGGCTTCTCTCCAGTGTGAATACGCTGGTGATGGAGAATATTCTTGCGAGCAACACTCTTCCCACACTGTTCACAATAATGCAGCTTCTTTCCTATATAAGGAAAAAAAAACATAAAATACAATAAAATTCTGAAACAATATTGCTAAAGGCCGTTTCAGTGTGAGTATATTTTTTGAAGTTAAGTAGAGCTACAACAACTAATCGATAAAATTAATAATCGATTATGAAAATCATGGTCAATGAATCTCATGATCGATTAGTTGGCCTGTGCGCGGCCCGGGGTACGTTTACTCGTTGCGTTACTTCTGTTCCGAAACTACGCATCGGAGAGTACAGATCAAAGTTGTGTCCCAAATGACATACTATACACTTACACTATGCACTATGTACTCTACCTTCTAGTGTATGAATTTTAGAAGGGTAGGATCATCTCAAATTAAACACTAGCGATTTTTTTACTAAAAAAATGGCACGTGACGTGATACGCACGTAATGCAACACCACTAGCTTTAGCAGAATACCCAGAGTCACCAACAGTTAATTTATTCAGTTTACTGTTTGTCAACGCTTCCTTTTATGCTCAACATGACCTCAGTCACCATCAGACAGAGGCGTAATCGTCAAGTGTCAGAGGAAAAAAGTGTGCGACCCAAGTCCTCTAGGGCAGGGGAGCATTTTATATTAAATGCTGTGAAGATGATCAAACTTTACAAAGTGGAGCTTGTGTAGCACAGACACACGACAGTGATGCACGAGTGCAAACTTATGTTTATATCCAAAATGCTACATGGTCTGGAAGGGTTTGGGGAAACTGGTGCAAGTTGCATAAAAGGTCAAGTTTATTGTCATTATATGCTGTATTTGTGTGATACAGTGTAAATTCTGTAGTTTATTATAATGGGAGCGATCCATTAGTAACGAGGCCGCGTTTCTCCTCACTCGCAATGTAGACGCGGTGATAAACAGTGGGAGCGCAAGTAAGATCTGTAAATGTCAACTATGCACAAAAACACAGGAACTGGGGTGCAGAAAAGTAGCAGCAGGTGCTCTGGACTGAGTCAAAATTTGACATATTTGGCTGTAGCAGAAGGCAGTTTGTTTGCCGAAGGGCTGGAGAGCGGTACACAAATGAGTGTCTGCAGGCAACAGTGAAGCATGGTGGATGTTCCTTGCAAGTTTGGGGCTGCATTTCTGCAGAAATGTCTTCAGCGTAAAGAACAACAAGCAGTCCTGGAAGTGATGGTATGTCCCCCACAGAGCCCTGATCTCAACATCGAGTCTGGGATTACATGAAGAGAGAGAAGGAACTAATATATATATATATATATTCACAACCTGCCTTCTCAGAAATATGGTTGCACCTGTTGATAGCTTCCTTTTTCTGCCCCGTCCAGGTATTTCATGCATTTTCTGCCCCTAGCCAGTTCAGGTATTTCATGTGTTCTAGCTCAAGCACATCTGGTGCTACTAATGAAGCCCTTGATTAGTTGCATCAGATGTGCTTGAGACAACATCTGTTTTGTATATTTTTGCTGTTGTGAGGGATTCTATTCAGGAGGTTGAATAATTTTGAGACTGGAGAAGTCATTATAAGTTGCATTTCCAGTTGAATTTGGGGAAACCACTTGAAGCATTCGTTGTGTTGAACTACTTCAATTGCTTTTGTTTGACTCATTGTTCATTGCAAACAGCTGTAAGTCTGTAAATTTTTACAATAAACCTGATTTGCAATGGGGGCTGAATAATTTTGATTGTAACTGATATCACTTTCCTGCTCTTTGCAGATTATTTTGTTCTCCTGCCATCTGAAGTGAGCCTCTGAAATACATTTGAACATTTTTCTGCTGACTAGAACAGCTGGAATGAAATGAGCACCTCCAGGTCTGAGGCCATAGGTGCCTCTTGGAAAAGAGTAGGATGCTCCATATAGGTGAGGGGAGAGACCTTGCACCTGGTGGAGGATGTTAAGTACCTTGACATGTTATTTAAAATGGAAGAAATACAGCATGTGAGATTGAAAAACATATCAGGTAACCAGCAGAAGTGTTACAGTCAATGTGACTCAGAAAAAGCTCTCTTTTACTGGTCACCAGTACAGGTGGCAGAAATGTGTTTCCATGGCAGCACTTAGTCTCCATGATAGGGTAAGGAGCTTGGCAATCTGAGAGTTTTGGAGAACTGTGTTCATGCTTAAACTGTACTTGCCATTCAAAAAACACAGAAATACATCAAATATGACCTGTTCGTGGTGTTAATATGTTTATGTACCTACCAGACTGACGGGATTTGAGATTCTTCTGCAGTCCTCCATCATGTTTTTCAACAGGGGTGGTGTGTTCCATAGAGCCTGACATCCCTACATCTGAAGTGTTGATCTGCACATCATCACAATGCTTTAAAAATAAAAGTTAAGAATGTTTATATGATCTGTGTTTATCAGAGGAGCATGAAACATAATTGTTGCAATTATGTGATGAAATTGCATGATGTCATGATATCGAAATCGTGGCTGTGCGTGTAAATGCAGCAGCTAGGTGCTCTCAGACTAGCAATGTTTTGTTTTTTTATTATTTTGTGTGTGTTAAGTCTGTTGTGTTTATTAGTTTAATAATAATTAGTCCACATATGGTCTATGAAAAGACTAAACTGCTTAATATCAGAGAACTACAGTCCCTTTTGAAACTATTAGAATGGCAAGGCCAATTCAGTTGTTTGTGCTATACACCAAAGACATTTGAGTTTGAGTTTCCTGGTGTTTACATCTAGATGCGTTAAACAACATAAAACATAGAATCTTTTGTATCCATCCAATTTTAGCTGAGCAAAAGTATAGGAACAGATAAGTCTAGAAGTAAATGAAAGTAAATAACACTTCATATTTGGCTGCATATCCCTTGCATGCAATAACTGCATCAAGCCTGCGACTTACTGACATCACCAAACGGTTGGTTTCTTCTTTTGTGATGCTTTTCCAGGCTTTTAATGCAGCCTTTTTCAGTTGTTGTTTGTTTCGGGGGTTCCCCCAGCTCGTCAGTAGGTGCAATGCTGCTCAACTGGGTTAAGGTCTCGTGATTGACTTGGCCAATCTAAAACCTCCACTTTTTTCCCTTGGTAAAGTCGATAAAGTTGAAAGCGATAAAGATCCTCCAGATTAATTTGCCAGAAAAAAATGTCCCTGTAAACATCTGAATTTTTTCTGCTACTACCATCATGAGTTCCATCATCAATAAAGATTAGCGAGCCTGTTCCAGAAGCTTTTGTCCCATAGACAGCTCTCAGAGCTTCATGTTGGCTTACCCTTTTTAACAACAAATGCAGTATTCACAGGTGAAACTGAAGGCTAAAACCAAGAGTAGATGTTCAGAGCTATTTATTGTTTAAACAATCAATCGAACAGGACACACCCGAGTAACAAGAAACAGCGGTCAGCCACATGTTCCAATATTTTTGCTCACCTACAACTTGGGTGGTCTGATACAAAATGTTCTATGTTTTTTGTTGTTTAACAAATCTACATATAAATACCAGGAAATAAAGCTGAAATTCTATACTTTCTTCTCATATTCATCTTTTGATCTCAAACCCAAATGTCTTCAGTCCACAGTGAAAGAAAATGAATTGGTTTTGTAGTATTTTGGACACTATTGACTGAGTCAGTCTTAGGATAAGCTCAATGGACAATAGTAGAACTTTACCACCAGCCACTATTCATATCCATATGCAATCTAGCCACAGGAGGTCACAAGCCAGTGTACTTTTTGTGCCGGTCCCAAGCCCGGATAAATAGAGAGGTTTGTGTCAGGAAGGGCATCCGATGTAAAACTTTTGCCAAATTCAATATGCGAATCACTAAAATGACTTCCATACTGGATCGGTCGGGGCCCGGGTTAACAACGACCACCAACGGTGCCGTTGACCTACAGGGCACTGGTGGAAATTGGGCTACTGTTGGTCGAAGAAGGAGAGGAGGAAGGTGTGTTAGAGGAGGAAGGCGTGTCCGTAGGCAGAGAGAGAAGAGGAAAGGCAGGACTTTAGGACTGAAAGTAGGAACTTTGAATGCTGGTACGATGACAGGTAAAGGCAGAGAGCTGGTAGATACAATGAAGAGGAGGAAAGTCGACATTCTGTGTGTCCAGGAGACGAGGTGGAAAGGGAGCAAGGCTAGAAGCATTGGAGCAGGGTTTAAACTGTTTTATCATGGTGTGGACAGGAAGAGAAATGGAGTAGGAGTGATCCTGAAGGAGGAGCTTGTGAAGAATGTTCTGGAGGTAAAGAGAGTGTCAGATAGGTTGATGAGTCTGAAGCTGGAAATTGAAGGTGTGATGTTGAATGTTGTTGGTGCTTACGCTCCACAAGTAGGTTGTGAGCAAGAGGTAAAAGACAGATTCTGGAGCGAGCTTGAGGAAGTGATGCAGTGTGTTCCCAGATGTGAGAGAGTGGTGAAAGGGGCAGACTTTAATGGACATGCTGGTGAAGGGAAT
The DNA here is from genome assembly GCA_023630585.1 of Cranoglanis bouderius. NCBI lineage: Eukaryota > Metazoa > Chordata > Actinopteri > Siluriformes > Cranoglanididae > Cranoglanis > Cranoglanis bouderius. Next base: position 23,879,138 of record CM042545.1, on the reverse strand, counting down.
AGTGGGGATGAGGAAGTGATGGGCAGGTTTGGTCTTCAGGTAAGGAACCCAGAAGGACAGAGGTTGGTACACTTTGCTAAAAGTATGGAGATGGCTGTGGGGAAAACACGTACTTTCAGAAGAGGCAGGAACACAGGGTGACTATATCTTATGTAGACACTGTAATCTGATGGAGATTAGCGATTGCAAAGTAGTGGTAGGAGAGAGTGTAGCTAGACAGCATAGGATGGTGTTGTGTAAGATGACTCTGGTGGTGAGGAAGATGAATACAGCAAAGGCAGAGCAGAAGACAAAGTGGTGGAAGTTGGAAAAGGAAGAGTGCTGTGCGGTTTTCAGGGAGGAGTTGAGACAGGCTTTAGGTGGTCAGGAGGTGCTTCCAGATGACTGGACTACTACAGCCAAAGTGATCAGGGAGACAGGTAGGAAGGTGCTAGGTGTGTCATCTGGAAGGAGGAAAGAAGACAACGAGACTTGGTGGTGGAATGAGGAAGTTCAGGAGAGTATCCAGAAGAAGAGGTTAGCTAGGGAAAAAGTGGGACAGTGAGAGGACAGAGGAAAGTAGACAGGAATATAGGGAGATGCAGCGTGAGGTTAAGATAGAGGTGGCAAAGGCTAAACAGAAAGCTTATGAGGACATGTATGCAAGGTTAGATAGTAAGTAAAGTGAGAGGGATTTGTATCGGTTGGCGAGGCAGAGGGATAGAGATGGTAAGGATGTGCAGCAGGTTAGAGTGATTAAAGATAGAGATGGAAATGTGTTGACAGGTGACAGGAGGGTGAGGGAAAGATGGAAGGAGTACTTTGAGGAACTGATGAATGAGGAAAATGACAGAGAGAAGAGAAGTAGAGGCAAATATTGTTGAGCAGGAAGTAAAAAGGATTAGCAAGGGTGAAGTTAGGAGAGCTTTGAAGAGGATGAAGAGAGGAAAGGCGGTTGGTCCTGATGACATACCAGTGGAGGTATGGAAGTGTCTAGGAGAGATGGCAATAGTTTTTAACTAGGTTGTTCAACGAGGTCTTAGAGAGTGAGAGGATGCCTGAGGAATGGAGGAGAAGTGTTTTGGTGCCAATTTTTAAGAACAAGGGAGATGTGCAGAGTTGTGGAAACTACAGTGGTATTAAGCTGATGAGCCATACAATGAAGTTGTGGGAAAGAGTAGTGGAAGCAAGACTAAGGGGAGAAGTGAGCGGTGGTGATGGACAGGCTGACAGATGAGGTCAGACAGGAATCTCCATGGACTATGATGTTTGCGGATGACATTGTGATCTGTAGTGAGAGCAGGGAGCAGGTGGAGGAAACTCTAGAGAGGTGGAGGTTTGCTCTGGAGAGAAGATGAATGAAGGTTAGTAGCAGCAAGACAGAATACATGTGTGTGAATGAGAGGGATCCAAGTGGAACAGTGAGGTTACATGGAGAAGATATAAAGAAGATGCAGGATTTTAAGTACTTAGGGTCAACAGTCCAGAGCAACGGGGAGTGTGGAAAAGAGGTGAAGAAGCGTGTGCAGGCAGGTTGGAACGGGTGGAGAAAAGTGTCAGGTCTGTTGTGTGATAAAATAGTACCAGCAAGAATGAAAGGAAAGGTGTACAGGACAGTAGTGAGACCAGCGATGTTGTATGGTTTGGAGACAGTTGCACTGAGGAAAAGACAGGAGGAAGAGTTAGAGGTAGCAGGGCTGAAGATGTTGAGGTTCTCTTTGGGAGTGACGAGGATGGATAGGATCAGGAATGAGTACATCAGGGGGACAGCATATGTGAGATGTTTTGGAGACAAAGTTAGAGAGGCCAGGTTGAGATGGTTTGGACATGTTCAGAGGAGGGAGAGTGAATATATCGGTAAAAGGATGCTGAGGTTAGAGCTGCCAGGCAGGAGGCCGAGAGGAAGACCAAAGAGGAGGTTTATGGATGTAGTGAAGGAGGACATGAAGGTAGTCAGTCTGAGAGAAGAGGATGCAGGGGATAGGGCTAGATGGAGGCAGATGATTCACTGTGGCGACCCCTGAAGGGCACAGCCGAAAGGAAAAGAAGAAGACTATTCATATCCATATGCACTGCCACTTCACTTCTATTCATTGTCCCCTACTCTTTCCTTTTCTCATATTCAAACTATAATACTGTATATCCCTGTTCTTATCGCTGTTTACAATGTTTACACTGCTGACAATGTTTGCACTGCACTGCCACTTTAATTCCACTCAAGTCTGCTGCTTATATCTACAATATTTACACCGCACTGCACTACTACATCACACTCTTACAGTGTATCCTGTTTTATATATTTATTCTTATTTTGTTTCATTTATAATGTTAAATTATTTTCAGTATCCTTCTAACTCTCTGTGCTGCTGTAACAGGTAAATTTCCCTCTGGGATGAATAAAGTGATCTATGAATCAAAAGGTGCTTTAACAAAGTATTAGTTAAGAGGTGTGCATACTTATGCAACCAGGTTATTGTAATATTTTTCTTTCTCCTAAAAGGTTTCTATTTGATTCTCACTTGAATTCTGTTGGTTGCTATATCACATCAAAGGTGGAAAAAAGATCTGATTAGAAGTTTCTTGCTTTTGTTTGACACATTGATAAGCCAACTTTAGGCCTGAGATAATCATGAACTAATCTCTCCAGGGTCTTCATCATGTAAGAAGTTAAAGCAACCCTTCTCTGGTCACTGGAAGCTGTCAGAAAAAAGGAGTGTGGGTACTACTCCTTCCATGAGGCTCAGGGTGAGGAGTCGCTGTAGTACTTCAAAGAACTGATTTGCGCAGGCCTTGGGAACCCTCAGACTAATGGCATCTCGCCCTGAGACCTTGCTCTGACGGAGTCTTAACAGATACCTTGTCACCTGGTCCACAGTGGCATTCACCCCAGAGGAATTACAGTGAACCTCCTATCTGTCCATACTGGTGGTGTCAATGCAGGATGTGTTTTCTGGCCTGTGATTTGAATGTGAGGTAGCAGTAAGGTCCTTGCTGGGTTTTGGTAGGAAGCAGGGGGGATGAGAACCAGAGCATGTGCTCCAATGATTTTGACCTCTGAAGTGGAGTTGGGCTTGGGGGGTGGGGGGATGCAGCTCTCTATGCTGTGGTAATGTGAGTATGTGGGGGAGGGATAGTTGGCAACCCAGTGTTGAAACAGTTGAAGAACTGGTTCAGTTCATTGGTCCAATCTGTACTTGTCTCAATTTGCTCATGAAGCCAGTGATCAGCTTCACAGCACTCCACACATCCCTGGCATTATACTGCTGCAGCTTCATCTCCAGTTTCTCTGTGTCCTTGTACTCCCTGTGCATTTTTATTAGTATTTATATTATTAGATGTTCACAATTAGCTAGGTTATTATTTATTTCTAGCACACGTCTTAAGGAATACAAGTACATTAACTTCATTGGTTTAAAGTGAAAATGCTGATTGAATTTTGTTAAATGGCCATTTTCATTTGCATATAGCACAACAAACTTTACCAAGGCGAAAACATTATAGTTTTCCAAAGTTTTATGTATTTAGGCAATTAGTTTACATATTTATGGGAACAGTCTTAATTTTGTAGTTAACTTACATAGTTTCTTTCCTTTGCACAATACTGGAAACTAACCACAGACGATTTGGGATTTTTGCATACAACTGAAAAAAGATACTGGATCAGTGTTTAAATTACTAAACAAACATTTTTTTGTGGTTGTTGTTGTTTTGTTTTGTTTTTTTTTTGGGGGGGGGGGGGGCGGGTGCACTAACTATGTAATAGACAATTTCATTTAGACAGTGGACATGGCATTAGACTGTTATAAAACATCACTAAGCTTTACCTGTGAGCCATCAGGACCAGGAGACTTTTTGAAAGAGCGCAGTCTGGATTTCATTATTAGATCTGTAAAGAAATAGAAATTATTACAGAACTCTAGGATCTCCTATGAATTAAATACAACTTTTACAGTTTAGCTGTAAGTCAAAAAAAGTTAGCGTATATATCTCTATCTATCTATCTCTCTCTCTCTATATATATATATATATATATATATATTTTTTTTTTTTTTATTTTTTTTTTTTTACACACACACACACACACACACACACACACAGTATATATCCCTATTGGATATATAGTGCACTACATAGGGTGTAGACTCCATTATGTCCTCCCCCCTATGTAGGGCACTTACACAGTGAGTAGGAAGCCATTTTGGATTCAGCCACTGTTAGCCGAGCAGCTTAGCTACAGCTTCAGTCTAATTTACCTCAGGTTTTAAAGCAGAACATTAAAGTACCAAAAAAAAGACAAGAACGTCCTTTTACTTTTAACTCTTTTAACTGTAGGAATTATTTTCATGTACAGAAAGTTACCTCGGTCAGATAAGCGGGAAAAAGCTGGAATTCTTCTTTTCCCAGTTTTCACAAACTACAGGAGAAACCCGAAATAAGTCACTGCGTTATGAGTCGGTCAGTTAGAGAGGATTACCTGCGCCTGGCTTTATGCAGCGCTCCGTTTCGGTGTGTAGAACTCACCTGTGGACAGGGCTGCCAGGTGTGGCTCACAAAAGCAGCTCCAGAACTCGGTAATGTGAATCTCAGCACTCACTGAACGCTGCTTCTGCAGCCTGAGGAGAAGAAATGAACGCCGCTCCGGTCGCGCGCAGAGCGATGACGTCATCCGATTTTAACCACCGCCTGCGCGTGAACACACTGATGTCCCTTCATACTTCACCTCAGAGCTGATTGTTGAGGAAAACACCAACTTTACATAATCATACCTCGGCAGATCTCTACTGATGTACACAACTTAATATTTAAACTGTGCTGCCTGCCTGTGTACCCCATAACCCATGTTATCAGCACGTCTCTTCATTTTGATATTGTTTCTGTAACGTTGAATGAGACATTTGACATTTTTAATAGTCAGAAATAACAGTGTCACGACTGGCTCAAAGCCGTGACAAATGAACGGAGGATGTAGTGTGGTTGGTTGCAACATTAGACATTTATTAATATAAATAGAAAAATGTTTAAAACAAAAGAACAACACGGTCATCTATATCGTCTGTCTGATACCAAGATGTTAATAGATAACAATATATAGAAGTCAAAATACTCAAACAAATAACAAAATCAGGTTAATCTAGAAAACAAACAAAAGCCAAAATCAAACACAGCGCTACCGGGAGCAAGCTAACACAGCCAGCTCTTTTATCGAGGGAAGAACAGGTGGACATCGTTCTCTTGATGAGCCTCCAGGCCACACCCGCTAGTCGGCATAGCAGGAGACCCGTCACAACAGAAAGGCCTGCATAATAATTGACTATTAAAATACCACGTGTTAGATTCTGTCATGTACTGTATAGTCTATATGAAGTGATTTCAAGGACACAGATTTAGCGGAAATTTTTTTAAAAATCTGTTGGTCAAGTACTAGGTTTAGGCCTAATTTATGTCAAGTAATGTTCATGAAATGAACTTAAAATGTTTAATTTGACCAATTGGGCTCTTTTTCAAGAAGCACATAACAATCCAAAAATAATTTGCCCATAGGGTGTACTCAATGGGAAGCCTTCAAAATGTTTTCCTCAGAAGTTCTCTTCCCAGGTGCCTGTCCACCTCGACAGTGAAGAAGAACAGGACACCCTTTTTGCTAATCTGAAGTCAGTACTGCAGAGAACACCAACGCAACTGAACTTCACGGATGAAGTGCAGTTCATCTGTGGTCTATTTCCAGAGGTAAGCCTAACAATATAATGTATTTGTGCGTGTTCCTGCTCCTGTACTTTCAAACCCTACTGTATACTGCACTGTATGCTGCTTGTGTACAGACCCGTGTATATTTAAATTAACCATTTTCTTTTGATAGGACATCATATATGCAGGAGGCTGAGCAGGTCTTCTTCTCTGGTCCTGATTATCATCACAGGTAAGAGTAGAAAATGTTTGTTTTTTTTTTTTTTTTTACACGATGTCCAACATATCCTTTTTTAAGCAGTGATTATGTTCTCCATTTACTATTTCAGTGAAGTGGAGGAATTTAATAGAGAGATACACAAACAATTGAGGAAAGAAGGGAGAACATTCATTTGGTTGGTAGTGCTGCTACATACTTTACAATCCGGGCTTTAAATATTTAAGGGTCAGGAAAAGTCATGTCAATAACATGTTATTTCTATTCAGATTTCTTGCATCTCTCTCTATTCAGTTTTTTTTTCTCAATTCAGAGGGGCTTTATTGACATGAAAGTTTCAAGAAACAGTTTTCCCAAAGCATCAAAATACACTTTTTCCAAATCTTTGAACAGTACATAATAACAGTAATATGAACATTAATTGGCATGGAGATTGAGATATATTAATTATATATGTATACTATATAATGTGTGTCTGTGTGTGTGTGTGTGTGTGTGTGTGGTCACTAAGCTCTCTTAAATATGAAATGTAAAATTACAGAGTTAAACATGTTCATGTAAATGTTCCTTATTTCATTCACTTCTCTCTAACTCTCACTCTTTCTCTCTCTCAGGAGTCGGTGAACACAGAAGTTCTGTCAATGTGGCAGCTGATGCGCGCACACACACACACACACACACACACACACACACACACACATAAAAAAAAAACATTTGTTCAACTGTTACTATTTTATAAAATATACACAATCTTGAATCTGCCCCAGAGTCCTCCTTATGTCTTGCCACTTTCCTTTAAAATATGTGGTTGAGATCTAGTGACTGAAAAGGCCATAGCATATGATTCCTTCTTTAGTTTGCTTGATGAGTTAATTATGCTAATTAGTCATAAATTTCTCACCATGCAGCTCTTAGCACCCAAGTTGAATTGCAAGAAAGAAAGTAGTATTTGGGTTTAATAAAGCTTTAAAACTATAAGTAGTTTGTATTTGGTGGAAATACTGCCTTGGTTGCAGTTTTTCGGTCCTCTAGTTCGGTAGGTGGCGCTGTCACAAGAAAACTAGGGCCCTAGAAATGCGGTCCTAGGACTGCTGTTCTCCAATTCGGTAGGTGGCACTGTCACAAGAAAACTAGGGCCCTAGAAATGCGGTCCTAGGACTGCAGTTGTCCAATTCAGTAGGTGGCGCTGTCACAAGAAAATTAGGGCCCTAGAAATGCGATGCTAAGACTGCGGTCCTGAAACTGCAGCCTCCGATATTGCAGGAACATATTATTGTGACTCGAGCACTTTTCCAATGGGTGATGAACTTTGATGAATGATGAGCTTTCGGATGTGGTTGCAAAAGAAGTCCTGGAAGATTCTACAGAGGGCATCAGTCACATGAACTGAACCCCATAGAAAATCTCTGGTGGGATTTGAAGAAGGCGGTTGCAGCACGCAAACCCAAGAATATTACTGAACTGGAGGCCATTGCTCATGAGTCTGGCTATGCATCTCATTTGCAGCATGTCATAACAGCAAAAGGGACTCTACTAAGTAATAAAGATGCTTGCCATGAAGGGGTTGAATAATTTTGAGACTGGAGAAGTCATTATAAGTTGCATTTTCAGTTGAATTTGGCGAAACCACTTGAAGCATTCGTTGTGTTGAACTATTTCAATTCCTTTTGTTTGATTTGTTCACTGCAAATAGCTGAAAGTCTGTAAATTTTGACAATAAACCTGATTTGCAATGGGGGTTGAATAATTTTGATTGCATCTCTCTCTCTCATATATATATATGAGAAGAGAGAGAGAATTTGTACTATTTAATTCCCACATTTGTTTTTGTTAATATGTTGAATATTGTATTTACTACAATTTCAACTAAAGTGAAATGTATTGTATATGCTTAAAGATAAGTATGCACAATTCTTTAAAAATGTTATTAAAGTTTTTGATGTGATACTTTTGTGAGCCTTCTTTCTTATTGATCATAGGGGGAACAGTATCTGACAGTAACATTCTCAGCTGTCAGGATGCGTTATCCTTGATATCATGGACAAATTTACTGAACCCCCCAAAAACAATAGAAACCATTACAGAAATTGTAATGGTTTCCACGATAAATACCATTAAAACAATTAACAAATGTAGAGTGTTTTGGGCCATATTCTATTAGGATTTAATGGTTTGTATTGGTTTCCACTAGACATAAACATGCTAGCAATAGAACCCAACATATTACCAGTAGAGACTCACAAGGACCATTATAGTTTCTATTAAAACCAATACAATTCCCATGATAACCATTAGAATTTATGTAATGCTTTCTATTGGGGTTTTTTTCAGCAGGGTCTTATTGAACACAGGGGTAACAGAATCTGACAGTAACATTCTCAGTCAGGATGCATTCCCCCTGCTATGATAGACAAATTTGCTGTGATGAAGGTGGTGTTAAGACAAAGATAAAACCTAAAAAATCGTGTGATGTTATTAATTTTTTTTAATCTTCAATTTCTTTTGACCTTTTCTCAGTAAATTGTGGTGAAAGTGTACTTGTTGGGACAGAAAAACCTTCAAATTTAGTTTACTCTAAACAGCGGAACTGAAGTGGACAACAGAGCTCTCGTGGCCAGAAAATCAGTTATGTGAGTGAGCACACATTTCTTCCAAAAATCTACAATATTCAAAATGAAACTCACACTAATATAACATTATTTATTGAAAGAAATAACAGTAGGTGGTTGTGTTAATAAAGACATAAGAAACGCAACAAACAGAGGTTCTGTTACCCCATTTTCAAAATATATCTAGACAGTAATGAAATTTGCCTTTCACTTCTAGAATACAACATTCTACAGATAAAACTCGATAAAAACATTAATCAGTCCCTCCAGGATTTCGGAATTCTGCGATCGCAGAAATTAATGCAAAATCAAGGAAATGCCGCAATATTCGGAGGAGCTTGCAATTTTTCTAAATTACTGCAGATTTTCTGCAGATTAGGGCCAAAGCTGTCTTCGATTCACATGCATCGCACATGAGTACAGCTAAAAGGTCTCATTTACCAACAAACATCACTGCGAAAGGCTATGCAAAACAATTTAGTGAAATTGCAATTTTGCAGTTTTCCGCAAAAAAGCTCAAAAAAACAGCGCAAAGTGCATCACAAAATTTGCAAAAAAGCCACAGCAAAATCACAAAAAAATCACAAAGAACTCTGCGAAATCCTGTATGGACTGATTAGTTTTGAGCCTTAGGGCTCCCAGTAGTACCTCAGTGGTGCGAGCACAGCATCCTGGGGGCAAGTTTTTTGTGCATGTGCGCTTCCTTCGCCGTTTGGGTGTGGGTGGGGCTGGGGGAAACGTATCCTGATGGGGAAACGGAGTTCTACACAACACCGGTCCTTGAATAAATCATTTCAAAATGTAAATGGTCTTCACTTATATAGCACTTTTAACCTTAGAGGTTCAACAAAGAGCTTTACACTGTTTCTCATTCACCCATTCACACACCAGTGGAAGCAGAAATGTCATGCAAGGCACTAGCTTGCCATCGGGAGCAACTTGCCCAAGGACACTTTGGCATGTGGAGACACATGGGCTGGAAATCAAACCACCAACCCTGCTATTAGTCGACAACGCACTCTACCACCTGAGCCAGAGCTGCCACGATAAAAATGTCAGATTTTGTTAGCATTTGTTATACTAATAATACCAGTCTCTGGAAAAAACCCCAACAACAAAAAACCGTCCGCTCCACGTCGTGCCTAACAATGCCCCTTAATTGTTCTAAAATCACTGTAAACCATATTTTTCCGGGGCTAATTGCTTTAATAACTCACTATAATTAACATTAAGTACAGTTTGCTTATACACATGACATTCTACACCGCTTCACTAAGGCTGAATGCTAAAGCTGTCCCTATTGGATATCTATCTATCTATATCTATATCTATATATACATACATACATATACACATATATATATACACACATACATATGTATATATACACACACACACACACACACACACATACATACATATATATATATATATATATATATATATATATATATATATATATATATATATATATATATATATATATATATATATATATATATATATATATATATACACACACACATACATTACTAATTAGCAAAAGCTTGAAACATAGATCTACAAACAGCCTCAACATTACGCTTTGCATCCTGAATCACAGCCTGGCCTGACATAGTTTGAATTAATCTGTCAACTGGCTTGATGACACGGCCAAAGCGTGATCTGACCTGTTTGGTGGAACTAGCATCAACTGGCGTAAGAGTAGTCAGAGTCACACCAGAGGACTGCGAGCGTGCTCGAGCAGATGTGACAGTGCTTCCAGATTCTATGCTTCCTGAATCTGAACGGCATTCATCATCAGGGACAGTCACAGCAGCCGTTACTTCATCTGACTTCACAGATATACTTCCAAAAGAAGTTGCTGGAGCAGCTTGTGATGTCGGGTTAACTATAGCATCACTTGAGGCTACAGTTGAAGTAGATTCCAGACTCTCATCAGGCAAATGAGTAACCCAACTCAATGTTCTGTCAGTATCGACACCCAAATGACTGGTCAGTGGAACTGTCTCACAGGTGATGTCATCATCCATGTGGCTATGTGAGGGTTCACTTAACATGACTGAGCATTCTGCCTGGCTTGATGAACTTGAAGGCATGTGACCATGTGGGTCACTCACAAGGGAAACCGGACAATCCACAGATATCTCTTCAGGCACAGGCAGGAAATCAACTAGTAACAGGAGATTGCGATGTACCATCTTCTCTTGACCTTTGGCAGGGTTTCGAATTCTGTAAGTGTGAGTTTGAGGCTTGTGGTCCACCACAGTGTAGACAGTGGACACCCACCGGATCATGTTGCCCAGCGTCCTGTTAAAACGTTCCACGCTACCGTTGCCCATCGGGTGGTAAGGGGTGGTGCGTGATTTCACCACCCCTGAAACTCTGAGAAGTTCGCTGATGAGCCGACTCTCAAAGCTTGCACCTTGGTCACAGTGGATACGTTCCGGCAGGCCATAGATACAAAAATATCTGTCCCACAGGACTCTGGCAACTTGCTTGGCAGATTGGTCTCGGCACACAAAAGCCTGAGCTAGCCTTGTAAAATGGTCGGTCACAACTAAGACATCAATGGACTTATTCTTAGCATCTTCTGCTGACCAAAAATCAATACAGACCAGCTCTAGTGGTCTTGTAGACTTCATGTTCTCCAAAGGAGCACTGCCGGAAGGGTCAGGACTTTTACTTGAATTGACCTTGATGGCCACTGTCAGCATGAACACTCCTCAGAATTACATCCACCAACGAGTCTGGGACAACATACTGGAAGCGTTTCATCCTTGATGATTGGTTATGAGACACCCTGTAGAGAACACCATTCCTCACAATCAATTTATCCCAGTGTCTGAGGTAATGAAGCACTGCTGCTGACTCTCCTGCTCTTTCCCTTCTTGTGGGTCTCTGGCGACTCTCAATGTAAGACATGACCCTTGACAACACTCTGTCATTCATCTGCTTTTCACGCAGGTCCTCCGCAGAAAATGCTGGCAATGTGTCCTGGCCCACAGGAACCAATTGGGGCAGGTGATTCATGACTGCCATAGCCCATATATCAGCAAGTTTCCACTCCACATGTGAAGTCAAGACAGCAGAGACATCCGAGCTTGCAATAGCAAGATGATCCATGCCAAAATCATTACTGACTGTGCATGATTGTTGTTGTCGGATAACACTTTCTTCCTGATTTTTGCCACAGGACCATCTGAAGGCATCCTGCACAGAGTTAGTTGACATACCTCTCATATCGGTCAGCATGGTATCATAGGGCACTTGAAGCAGTCTTTGTGTCACCCCACTCTTGACAAAAGGAACTCTGCTGAGGGAATCAGCAATGACATTCTGAGGGCCAGGTACATACTTAATATCAAAGTTGAATCTGGCCAATTTGGCTACCCAACGCTGTTCACAGCAGTCCAGCTTCGGCTTCGTGAGTATGTGAGCAAGCGGATTGTTGTCTGTTAAAACAGTGAAATTGTGTGCCTTTAGCCAGTGGCCAAACTTTTCACAAATGGACCATTTCAGGGCCAAAAATTCCAAACGGTGCGCCAGATAGTTCCGTTGTGAACGTGAAAGGGACTTGCTGGCGAAAGCAACTGGTCACGCTCTAGTCTCCCCTTCCTGGACTTGTGACAACCCAGCTCCGATACCATCCAGAGAAACATCAGTCGCCAATATGAAGTGACGTGTGAAATCCGGGTGAGCTAGAACAACACTCCCAACTAGAGACATCTTCAGCTGCTCAACCGCATCATGCTGTGCTTGAGTCCAATCCTCAGGTCTCAACCTCCTGTTTTGGCACAGCACATTCCGGGTTCTATTCTTCCGTCCCCTGACCTTCTGGCCTTGGAGAAGATCGAAGAGAGGTTTTGCTTTGACAGAATAATGTGGAATGAAATGTTGATAATAGTTCATCATCCCCAAAAATGATCTGATTCTCTTTTGAGATGGTGTCTTCCCGTCCGCTTCCATCAGGTCAGAACTGTTCAACTTGGAAATACACTCCACCTTATCAGGGGAGCTCAGCTGTGGCACGCCCAACAGGGGAATCATCTGTTGTTAAATTTAAACCACGACCCCCACTGTGGTCATTGTGAGACCTTGACCGACCTACCCCCCTACTGCCACCTTCACTGAAGACATCATTCCCAGAAGCTCCAACGAGCCAACCGCCCCTCCCTCTGGGAAAATCAGTGGCTTCCATGAATGTCCTGTCCATGTCAGTATTGCAATCAATTTGTTCAGTCATATCTCAGTCACAGTCACTTACAAGTAATAAAGAAAACAAGTATATATTATAGACACTAAAACAACACTACAGTTAGAAAGAAAAAAAAAAGATATATATATATATATATATATATATATATATATATATATATATACAGTAAAAAAAAACGATATCAGTGTAAGTGTGCTCAAAAGCCCGTATTCAAACTATGTTAGGTGATCGACAGTCACCCAGCTGTGGTCATGTGTTGTGTATGTGTTTACTGTCATTGTCCATAACATCGAAAATCCAAACGAGGGTCAAACACAGCTGTGGAGCAGCAACCACAGCCGATCTGCGTCGAGCTGATCAGGGCGATCCGGGTCACGGCACCAGTGTAACGATTGTTGTCCCCTATGTGGCCTTAACACATCCCACACAACTGTCACAAGCTTTAAATAGACGACATACGCAAGACTCTGGTTGTCTGTTCTTTCTTTTATTCTCCGCAGCAATGATGATCATGTCTGAGGAATACATCAAAATGTATTATTACACAGGGGTGAAAACACTGCAGACATAAACCACCGCAGCAGTGTCAGCCATTTTCTGCTGAACTCCGTACAACTTGTAACAATTCCATGTTAACAAAATAACAAAAATAAACATGAAAATCACATACCTGAGGAATACATCAAAATGTATTATTACACAGGGGTGAAAACACTGCAGACATAAACCACTAAAATAAGAAAAACATAAAATAAACAAACTCACTCTCATTAAGGGTAACTGTGTGTTTTCCATTTAGTCATCTGAAGCTACATCAGCAGCAGCACATTAATTTCACCGCATGAGACATGAGGCACAACGATAATAACTCAACAAAGTTTCCGTCGGACATATAAACCCATCCAACTCACTGTACATTTGTTGATATAATCACTACAAATGTTTACATTGGAAAAACTCATATTAAACACACTTTTATCACCTTTTTTAAACACTATAAACAGTAGAAAAGAGAAACACGCTTACCCGCAGCAGTCAGCCATTTTCTGCTGAACTACGGTAGGCGTGCAAGGACAAAATAATGAATGTCTGCAATGCATTAACCACAAGGGGGCACCAAAACACCATTTGATTTAATTTACCCTCTAATTTCATGTAATTCAATACCATGAATATCATTAGAATTATTGTTCTTTTTAACTCCGTTACACTTGTTGCCACCAAGTCTGGCTGCAGGTCGTTTGCAGTCACTTGAGGGTTTGTCACAACGTGCATTCTCAGAAATCTGGTTGCAGCTGTTGATAGCTTCCTTTTTCTGCCCCGTCCAGGTATTTCATGCATTTTCTGCCCCTAGCCAGTTCAGGTACTTCATGTGTTCTAGCTCAAGCACATCTGGTGCTACTAATGAAGCCCTTGATTAGTTGCATCAGATGTGCTTGAGACAACACCTGTTTTGTATATTTTTGCTGTTGTGAGGGATTCTATTCAGGGGGTTGAATAATTTTGAGACTGGAGAAGTCATTATAAGTTGCATTTTCAGTTGAATTTGGGGAAACCACTTGAAGCATTCGTTCTGTTGAACTATATCAATTCCTTTTGTTTGACTCATTGTTCATTGCAAACAGCTGTAAGTCTGTAAATTTTTACAATAAACCTGATTTGCAATGGGGGCTGAATAATTTTGATTGTAACTGATGTCACTTTCCTGCTCTTTGCAGATTATTTTGTTCTCCTGCCATCTGAAGTGAGCCTCTGAAATACATTTGAACATTTTTCTGCTGACTAGAGCAGCTGGAATGAAATGAGCACCTCCAGGTCTGAGGCCATGGGTGCCTCTTGGAAAAGAGTAGTATGCTCCATATAGGTGAGGGGAGAGACCTTGCACCTGGAGGAGGATGTTAAGTACCTTGACATGTTATTTAAAATGGAAGAAATATAGCATGTGAGATTGAAAAACATAACAGGTAACCAGCAGAAGTGTTACAGACAATGTGACTCAGAAAAAGGTCTCTTTTACTGGTCACCAGTACAGGTGGCAGAAATGTGTTTCCATGGCAGCACTTAGTCTCCATGATAGGGTAAGGAGCTTGGCAATCTGAGAGAGTTTTGGAGAACTGTGTTCATACTTAAACTGTACTTGTCACTCAAAAAACACAGAGAAATACGTCAAATATGACCTGTTCGTGGTGTTAATATGTTTATGTACCTACCAGACTGACGGGATTTGAGATTCTTCTGCAGTCCTACATCATGTTTTTCAAAAGGGGTGGTGTGTTCCATAGAGCCTGACATCCCTACATCTGAAGTGTTGATCTGCACATCATCACAATGCTTTAAAAATGAAAGTTAAGAATGTTTATATGATCTGTGTTTATCAGAGGAGCATGAAACATAATTGTTGCAATTATGTGATGAAATTGCATGATGTCATGATGTCGAAATAGTGGCTGTGCGTGTAAATGCAGCAGCTAGGTGCTCTCGGACTAGCAATACTTTGTTTTTTTTATTATTTTGTGTATGTTAAGTCTGTTGCGTTTATTAGTTTAAGCAGTTAGTCCACATATGGTCTATGAAAAGACTAAACTGCTTAATATCAGAGAACTACAGTCCCTTTTGAAACTATTGGAATGGCAAGGCCAATTCAGTTGTTTGTGCTACACACCAAAGACATTTGAGTTTGAGATTTCC
The DNA here is from genome assembly GCA_023630585.1 of Cranoglanis bouderius. Lineage (NCBI taxonomy): Eukaryota > Metazoa > Chordata > Actinopteri > Siluriformes > Cranoglanididae > Cranoglanis > Cranoglanis bouderius. Next base: position 23,863,741 of record CM042545.1, on the reverse strand, counting down.
TGGTGTTTACATCTAGATGCGTTAAACAACATGAAACAGAATCTTTTGTATCCATCCAATTTTAGCTGAGCAAAAGTATAGGAACAGATAAGTCTAGAAGTAAATGAAAGTAAATAACACTTAATATTTGTTTGCATATCCCTTGCATGCAATAACTGCATCAAGCCTGTGACTCACTGACATCACCAAACGGTTGGTTTCTTCTTTTGTGATGCTTTTCCAGGCTTTTAATGCAGCCTTTTTCAGTTGTTGTTTGTTTCAGAGGTTCTCCCACCTCGTCAGTAGGTGCAATGCTGCTCAACTGGGTTAAGGTCTCGTGATTGACTTGGCCAGTCTAAAACCTCCACTTTTTTCCCCTGGTAAAGTCGATAAAGTTGAAAGCGATAAAGATCCTCCAGATTAATTTGCCAGAAAAAAATGTCCCTGTAAACTTCTGAATTTTTTCTGCTACTACCATCATGAGTTCCATCATCAATAAAAATTAGTGAGCCTGTTCCAGAAGCTTTTCTCCCATAGACAGCTCTGAGAGCTTCATGTTGGCTTAACCTTTTTAACAACAAATGCAGTATTCACAGGTGAAACTGAAGGCTAAAACCAAGAGTAGATGTTCAGAACTATTTATTGTTTAAACAATCAATCGAACAGGACACCCGGGTAACAAGAAACAGCGGTCAGCCACATGTTCCAATATTTTTGCTCACCTACATCTTGGGTGGTCTGATACAAAATGTTCTATGTTCTTTGTTGCTTAACAAATCTACATATAAATACCAGGAAATAAAGCTGAAATTCTATACTTTCTTCTCATATTCATCTTTTGATCTCAAACCCAAATGTCTTCAGTCCACAGTGAAACAAAATGAATTGGTTTTGCACTATTCTGGACACTATTGACTGAGTCAGTCTTAGGATAAGCTCAATGGACAATAGTAGAACTTTACCACCAGCCACTATTCATATCCATATGCACTGCCACTTTACTTCTATTCATTGTCCCCTACTCTTTCCTTTTCTCATTTTCAAACTATAATACTGTATATCCCTGTTCTTATCGCTGTTTACAATGTTTACACTGCTGACAATGTTTGCACTGCACTGCCACTTTAATTCCACACAAGTCTGCTGCTTATATCTACAATATTTACACCCCACTGCACTACTACATCACACTCTTACAGTGTATCCTGTTTTATATATTTATTCTTATTTTGTTTCATTTATAATGTTAAATTATTTTCAGTATCCTTCTAACTCTGTGCTGCTGTAACAGGTAAATTTCCCTCTGGGATGAATAAAGTGATCTATGAATCAAAAGGTGCTTTAACAAAGTATTAGTTAAGAGGTGTGCATACTTATGCAACCAGGTTATTGTAATATTTCTCTTTCTCATAAAAGGTTTCTATTTGATTCTCACTTGAATTCTGTTGGTTGCTATATCACATCAAAGGTGGAAAAAAGATCTGATTAGATGTTTCTTGCTTTTGTTTGACACATTGATAAGCCAACTTTAGGCCTCAGAAAATCATGAACTAATCTCTCCAGGGTCTTTATCATGTAAGAAGTTAAAGCAATCCTTCTCTTGTCACTGGAAGCTGTCAGAAAAAAGGAGTGTGGGTACTACTCCTTCCATGAGGCTCAGGGTGAGGAGTCACTGTAGTACTTCAAAGAACTGATTTGTGCAGGCCTTGGGAACCCTCAGACTAATGGCATCTCGCCCTGAGACCTTGCTCTGAGGGAGTCTTAACAGATACCTTGACACCTGGTCCACAGTGGCATTTACCCCAGAGGAATTACAGTGAACCTCCTATCTGTCCATACTGGTGGTGTCAATGCAGGATGTGTTTTCTGGCCTGTGATTTGAATGTGAGGTAGCAGTAAGGTCCTTGCTGGGTTTTGGTAGGAAGCAGGGGGGATGAGAACCAGAGCATGTGCTGCAATGATTTTGACCTCTGAAGTGGAGTTGGGCTTGGGGGGGTGGGGGGATGCAGCTCTCTATGCTGTGGTAATGTGAGTATGTAGGGGAGGGATAGTTGGCAACCCAGTGTTGAAACAGTTGAAGAACTGGTTCAGTTCATTGGTCCAATCTGTACTTGTCTCAATTTGCTCATGAAGCCAGTGATAAGCTTCACAGCACTCCACACATCCCTGGCATTATACTGCTGCAGCTTCAGCTCCAGTTTCTTTGTGTCCTTGTACTCCCTCTTCTTTTCCTTTCGGCTGTTCCCTTCAGGGGTCGCCACAGCAAATCATCTGCCTCCACCTAGCCCTATCCCCTGCATCCTCTTCTCTCAGACTGACTACCTTCATGTCCTCATTCACTACATCCATAAACCTCCTCTTTGGTCTTCCTCTCGGCCTCCTGCCTGGCAGCTCTAACCTCAGCATCCTTTTACCGATATATTCACTCTCCCTCCTCTGAACATGTCCAAACCATCTCAACCTGGCCTCTCTAACTTTGTCTCCAAAACATCTCACATGTGCTGTCCCCCTGATGTACTCATTCCTGATTCGATCCATCCTCGTCACTACCAAAGAGAACCTCAACATCTTTACCTCTGCTACCTCTAACTCTTCCTCCTGTCTTTTCCTCAGTGCAACTGTCTCCAAACCATACAACATCGCTGGTCTCACTACTGTCCTGTACACCTTTCCTTTCATTCTTGCTGGTACTCTTTTATCACACAACAGACCTGACACTTTTATCCACCCATTCCAACCTGCCTGTTCACGCTTCTTCACCTCTTTTCCACACTCCCCATTGCTCTGGACTGTTGACCCTAAGTACTTAAAATCCTGCACCTTCTTTATCTCTTCTCCCTGTAACCTCACTGTTCCACTTGGATCCCTCCCATTCACACACATGTATTCTGTCTTGCTGCGACTAACCTTCATTCCTCTTCTCTCCAGAGCAAACCTCCACCTCTCTAGACTTTCCTCCACCTGCTCCCTGCTCTCACTACAGATCACAATGTCATCCGCAAACATCATAGTCCATGGAGATTCCTGTCTGACCTCATCTGTCAGCCTGTCCATCACTACCGCAAACAAGAAGGGGCTCAGAGCCGATCCTTGATGCAGTTCCACCTTCACCGTGAACTCCTTTCACACCTACCGCACATCTTACCATTGTCCTACTGCTCTCATACATATCCTGCACTCTCTAACATACTTCTCTGCCACTCCAGACCTCCTCATACAATACCACAGCTCCTCTCTTGGCACCCTGTCATACGCTTTCTCTAAATCTACAAAGACACAATGCAGCTCTTTCTGACCCTCTCTGTACTTCTCCATCAACATTCTCAAAGCAAATATTGCATCTGTAGGGCTCTTTCTTGGCATGAAACCATACTGCTGCTCACAAATGCTCACTTCTCCCCTTAGCCTTGCTTCCACTACTCTTTCCCACAACTTTATTGTATGGCTCATCAGCTTAAACCACTGTAGTTTCCACAACTCTGCACATCTCCCTTGTTCTTAAAAATTGGCACCAAAACACTTCTCCTCCATTCCTCAGGCATCCTCTCACTCTCTAAGACCTCGTTGAACAACCTAGATAAAAACTCTATTGCCATCTCTCCTAGACACTTCCATACCTCCACTGGTATGTCATCAGGACCAACCGCCTTTCCTCTCTGTATCCTCTTCAAAGCTCTCCTAACTTCACCCTTGCTAATCCTTTCTACTTCCTGCTCAACAATATTTGCCTCTACTTCTCTTCTCTCTGTCATTTTCCTCATTCATCAGTTCCTCAAAGTACTCCTACCATCTTTCCCTCACCCTCCTGTCACCTGTCAACACATTTCCATCTCTATCTTTAATCACTCTAACCTGCTGCACATCCTTACCATCTCTATCCCTCTGCCTTGCCAACCGATACAAATCCCTCTCACCTTCCTTACTATCTAACCTTGCATACGTGTCCTCATAAGCTTTCTGTTTGGAATGTGCCACCTTTATGTTAACCTCATGCTGCATCTCCCTATATTCCTGTCTACTTTCCTCCATCCTATCACTGTCCCACTTCTTCCTAGCTAACCTCTTCTTCTGGATACTCTCCTGAACTTCCTCATTCCACCACCAAGTCTCCTTGTCTTCTTTCCTCCTTCCAGATGACACACCTAGCACCTTCCTACCTGTCTCCCTGATCACTTTGGCTGTAGTAGTCCAGTCATCTGGAAGCACCTCCTGACCACCTAAAGCCTGTCTCAACTCCTCCCTGAAAACCGCACAGCACTCTTCCTTTTCCAACTTCCACCACTTTGTCTTCTGCTCTGCCTTTGCTCTCTTCATCTTCCTCACCACCAGGGTCATCTTACACACCACCATCCTATGCTGTCTAGCTATAGTCTCTCCTACCACTACTTTTCAATCGCTAATCTCCATCAGATTACAGTGTCTACATAAGATATAGTCACCCTGTGTTCCTGCCTCTTCTGAAAGTACGTGTTCACCACAGCCATCTCCATACTTTTAGCAAAGTCTACCAACCTCTGTCCTTCTGGGTTCCTTACCTGAAGACCAAGCCTGCCCATCACTTCCTCATCCCCACTATTCCCTTCACCAACATGTCCATTAAAGTCTGCCCCTATCACCTCTGGGAACACTCTGCATCACTTCCTCAAGCTTGCTCCAGAATCTGTCTTTCTCCTCTTGCTCACAATCTACTTGTGGAGTGTAAGCACTAACAACATTCAACATCACACCTTCAATTTCCAGCTTCAGACTCATCAACCTATCTGACACTCTCTTTACCTCCAGAACATTCTTCACAAACTCCTCCTTCAGGATCACTCCTACTCCATTTCTCTTCCTGTCCACACCATGATAAAACAGTTTAAACCCTGCTCCAATGCTTCTAGCCTTGCTCCCTTTCCACCTGGTCTCCTGGACACACAGAATGTCGACTTTCCTCCTCTGCATCATATCTACCAGCTCTCTGCCTTTACCTGTCATCGTACCAACATTCAAAGTCCCTACTTTCAGTCCCAAACTCCTGCCTTTCCTCTTCTCTCTATGCCTACGGACACGCCTTCCTCCTCTAACACACCTTCCTCCTCTCCTTCTTCGACCAACAGTAGCCCAATTTCCACCAGTGCCCTGTAGGTCAACGGCACCGATGGTGGTCATTGTTAACCCGGGCCCCGACCGATCAGATATGGAAGTCATGTTAGTGATTCACATATTGAATTTGGTAAAAGTTTTACATCGGATGCCCTTCCTGACACAACCCTCTCTATTCATCCGGGCTTGGGACCGGCACAAAAAGTACACTGGCTTGTGACCTCCTGTGGCTAGATTGCCCCCTGGCCCTACAGTGCCTATAGAAAATCATCATATCCAGCTAAAAATACATAGCTAATAGAGACATATCCAAACAGACAAATGGCTGTAATTAAAGCAAAGGGTGACTCTACAAAGTATTAAATCATGAGACTGATCAGTTTTCCAACTCTGTTATTCTAGTTTTCTTTTTTTTATGTTTCCAAACTGTTGCCTTTTTTACCTTACTTGAATGTTGTAAGGCAGAATGTGTAAATATGGTTGGGGCGGCTGTGGCTCAGGTGGTAGAGCGGGTTATCCACTAATCGTGGGGTTGGTGGTTCACTTCCCATCCCCTATGTACCAAAGTGTCTTTGGGCAAGACATTGAACCCCAAGGTGCCCCTGATGGCAGTGCCTTACATGGAAGCTCTGCTTCCATTTGTGTGTGTGTGTGTGTGTGTGTGTGTGTGGGTAAGAATTGGTGAATGAGACACAGTGAAAAGTGCTTTGTGAACTGCAAAGGTTGAAAGGTGCTATATAAGTGCAGACCATTTACCATTTAAATAAAGCTGGTACAAAAAAATATTTTTAATGGGTTTTGATTTCAGGCTGTAAAACAAAAAAAGTGACTATTTCAAAGGGGTATGATGACTTTCTATAACAGATATATGTATGTTTGCTGGGATCGGAATGTTCATCATCCCATTGGGTTTTACCATCTTTCCATGAGGATAAAGCGCGTTTCATGTATTCATAATCCCAGCCGGGATCTCCCCAATTCTCATAAACACACAAATCTGTTGCGAGTAAAAGCGCCTCGTCAAAAGTTCCATCACGAGGGTGAGAATGGAACTGAGGCTGACCTTCTGTCCAGCCTGCTAGATTATAGATGAAAGGCTGCACAAAAACGCCTTTACCATGATCATACATCCACTGATTTGGTGTGATACTACACTGACAATTTCCACCCATAGTTACAGCTTATAATTTAATAATCACGAGAGGATATCACACAGTGTTGGTTATAATGTTTCATCAATAAAGGGCATAAGATGCTTTGTCAAATCACGTGGTACCAGCATGATCTTTCAACCTCTGTAGTTTCTTTTGATGTAGTAACCAGAATTTGTCGAATCACGTACTCACAGTATTTTTTATGACTCTGTGTTCACGGAAGTACCGTGGATCAAAATGTGATATTTCAACCAAAAGAATTTTATCGAATCATTAAAATGTGATAAATCTTGAAGTATCGGATGAAATATCAAAATATCTACACAGAGGAAGAAAGAATTAAATTCATTCTCTAACCTCCGTCCAGATATGAATCGAGCCTGAGGTGAATGAAGGAACGCCGCTCGGGTCACGCACCGAGAAATGACATCATCTGCTTTTCATTAAGAGACATTTTGACTTTTAAAAAAATCAATGATAAAATTCCATCATAAAATATAAAGCACCAATTTTGATTTCATGGGCACAAAGTGAAAACCAAAAGCTTTTTCTTTTTAAAAAACAATATTTACAAAGTGCTTTACAGAAGACATACAGTAGATACAAAAAAATAAATTCAGTAGTAAGAAATAAAACTACATAAATAAAAGATATCACCCTGCAGCTCTCACCTGGTTTCCCCACTGAAACTAAGCAGGATTAAGCCTGGCCAGTACCTGGATGGGAGACCTCCTGGGGAAAACTAAGATTGCTTCTGGAAGTGGTATTAGGGAGGCCAGTAGGTGGTGCTCTCCCTGTGGTCTGTGTGGGTCCTAATGCCCCAGCATAGTGACAAGGACACTATACTGTAAAAACAGCACTGTCTTTCGGATGAGACGTTAAACTGAGGTCCTGACTCTCTGTGGTCATTAAAAATATCAGGAAACTTCTTGTAAAGAGTAGGGGTATCACCCCAGTGTCCTGGTGAAATTCCCCCATTGGCCCTTATCCATCATGATCCTCCAATAATCTCAATCCCTGAATTAACTACATCACCCTCCTCTCCTCTCCACCTACAGGTGGTGGTAGTGCACACTGGTGGTGTTTGAAAAGACCCCCCCCCCCATATAATGTAAAGCACTTTGAGTGCCAAGAAAAGCGCAATATAAATGTAAGGTATTATTATTATAAATAAAAGACTAAGCAAAGAGAATCAATAAAAGGATACAAATGAAATCAACTACAGAATATTAACTGGTTTGAGGAAAGGCCCCAATGAATAAATGCGCTTTGAGAAATCAAATCAATTCTGTAAGAGACAGGTACCCAGTGAAGTGATTTAAGTGCCATAGTGATACGAGTCTTCAGAGTAGTACATGTCAGCATTCTGGACTCTTTGTAAGTGTTTGATGGAGCTCTTTGGTAAGCCACCAAAACATGAACAAATGCATGTATGAGTCTCCCACTACTCTTGGGGGAGAGAATATCACCTACTTTAGAGATGTAACGAAGGTGCTGTTTACAAACATTGCTAATATGTTCTTTAAAACTGAGATCACTGTCAAACACGATCCCTAAATTCTTAATGCAGCCATTAGCCTTGAGAGACGAGGAGTCTAGATATGGCATAATTAACTTTCTCTGTGCATCATTTCTGATAATAAGTACCTTGGTCTTATCTTTATTTAGCTGCAGAAAGTTCTGGGACATCCACAAGTTTATGCTCTCTATGCAGTTTACAAGGGTGCTAATCGACTTGTGGGCATCTGGTGCAAGTGAGAGGGTGCAGGAGCATCTAAAAAAATTTAATAATCATGGAAAAGTTCATTTTTTTCTGTAATTTAATTCAAAAAGTGGAATTTTCATATATTCTAGATTCATTACACAAAGTGAAATATTTCAAGCCTTTGTTGTTTTAATCTTGATGATTACAGCTTATAGCTCATGGAAATGAATTCTAGTATATCAAAAATATTAGAATAAAGAATTTATAATACTTTTCAGAAGGTTGACATTTCTGTATGTTAATTTATGCACTCGATACTTGGGCGGGGCTCCTTTTGCATGAATTACTGCATCGATGCGCAGTGGCATGGAGGCAATCAGCCTGTGGCACTGCTGAGGTGTTATGGAAGCCCAGGTTGCTTTGAGAGTGAGTCCACAGCTGGACTGAGATGATTCTGGCAGTCCAGCAGCAAACTCCCTGAGCGAGTTAGAGTGCGGAGTGGAGGAAGCCACCGACAGATTCTCCATAGATAACAGTACCTCATACTGGCTTTGAAGTACAAGAGGTTGTTGATGAGGTGGGGAGCCTTGTCCAGGGGTATTTTTAGTCACCTTTCTCTTCCCCCATGCGACAGACTAAGGTTCCCTCTGAGGCACTCCAGGGGTGGATGACAGGAATAACTTCGGTTTTGCACATGGTTTGTCCCATCGAGTTGAGATCTCTGGGTTAGTGCTTAAACCGTTCCAAGGTATAGTGGTGTCAGACTCAGCCACCCGAGTAGATGTTACAAGCAACGAGTCCAGAAACAATTCATCTTTCTTAATTTGAGGGAGTGTGGGGAAATCCTCCCTTTGAGCTATGCAACTGTTTGTAAGAGTCTGTGGCATTCAAGACAGTTTGGTGCAGAAATAGCTGTTTTTTGGCGTCCGTCTTGACTCGCTCATCCTCCGTTTGTAATCTTTGTGTGTGAATGCGCTTGTGTGTTATGAGATTACTCTGTTGAGTAAAGCTCTTCCCACACTGTGAGCAGTAATACGGCTTTTCTCCAGTGTGAATGCGCTGGTGTTGTCTGAGTGTACTCTGTCGAGTAAAGCTCTTCCCACACTGTGAGCAGTAATACGGCTTTTCTCCAGTGTGAATGTGCTGGTGTTGTTTGAGCGAACTGTGATGAGTAAAGTTCTTCCCACACTGTTTGCAGTGGTACGGCTTTTCTCCAGTGTGAATACGCTGGTGTTGTTTGAGACTGCCATGGTCAGTAAAGTTCTTCCCACACTGTGAGCAGTGGTACGGCTTTTCTCCAGTGTGAATGCGCTGGTGTCGTTTGAGATTACTCTGTAGAGTAAAGCTCTCCCCACACTGTTCGCAGTAATATGGCTTTTCTCCAGTGTGAATGCGCTGGTGTCGTTTGAGACTGCCATGTTCAGTAAAGCTCTCCCCACACTGTTCGCAGTAATACGGCTTTTCTCCTGTGTGAATGCGCTGGTGTCGTTTGAGACTGCCATGTTCAGTAAAGTTCTTCCCACACTGTGAGCAGTAATACGGCTTTTCTCCAGTGTGAATATGCTGGTGATGTTTGAGTGAACTCTGTCGAGTAAAGCTCTCCCCACACTGTTCGCAGTGGTACAGCTTTTCTCCAGTGTGAATGCGCTGATGTCGTTTGAGGTTACTCTGGTGAGTAAAGCTCTTCCCGCACTGTTCGCAGTGGTACGGCTTTTCTCCAGTGTGAATGTGCTGGTGATGTTTGAGGGAACTCTGTTGAGTAAAGCTCTCCCCACACTGTTCGCAGTAGTACGGCTTTTCTCCAGTGTGAATGCGCTGGTGATGTTTGAGGGAACTCTGTTGAGTAAAGCTCTTCCCACATTGTGAGCAGTAATACGGCTTTTCTCCAGTGTGAATGCGCTGGTGTTGTTTGAGGGAACTCTGGTGACTAAAGCTCTCCCCACACTGTTCGCAGTGGTACGGCTTTTCTCCAGTGTGAATGCGCTGGTGTTGTTTGAGATGATACTGTTGAGTAAAGCTCGTCCCACATTGTGAGCAGTGATATGGCTTCTCTCCAGTGTGAATGCGCTGGTGTTGGAGAACATTCTTGCGAGCAACACTCTTCCCACATTGTTCACAATAATGCAGCTCCTTTCCTATGTAAGGAAAAAAAAAACCAAAACACAATAAAATTCTGAAACAATATTGCTAAAGGCCATCTCAGTGTGAGCATATTTTTTGAAGTTAAGTAGAGCTACAACAACTAACAGATAAAATTAATAATCGATTATGAAAATCATTGTCAATGAATCTCATGATCGATTAGTTGGCCTGTGCGCAGCCCGGGGCACGTTTACTCGTTGCATTACTTCTGTTCCGAAACTACGCATTGGAGAGTACAGATCAAAGATGTGTCCCAAATGACATACTATACACTTACACTATGCACTATGTACTCTACCTTCTAGTGTATGAATTTTAGAAGGGTAGGATCATCTCAAATGAAACACTAGCGATTTTTTTTACTAACTGGAAGTATAAGCCGTTTCCCAGTCGATGGCACGTGACGTGATACGCACGTAATGTGACACCACTAGCTTTAAAAGACTACCCAGAGACACCGACAGTTAATATATTCAGTTTACTGTTTGTCAACGCTTCCTTTTATGCTCAACATGATCTCAGTCACCATTAGACAGAGGCGTAATCGTCAAGTGTCAGAGGAAAAAAGTGTGCGACCCAGGTCCTCTAGGGCAGGGGAGCATTTTATATTAAATGCCGTGAAGATGATCAAACTTTACAAAGTGGAGCTTGTGTAGCACATACACACGACAGTGATGCACGAGTGCAAGGAACTGGGGTGCAGAAAAATAGCAGCAGGTGCTCTGGACTGAGTCAAAATTTGACATATTTGGCTGTAGCAGAAGGCAGTTTGTTTGCCGAAGGGCTGGAGACCGGTACACAAATGAATGTCTGCAGGCAACAGTGAAGCATGGTGGAAATTCCTTGCAAATTTGGGGCTGCATTTCTGCAGAAATATCTTCAGCGTAAAGAACGAGTCCTGGAAGTGATGGTATGGCCCCCACAGAGCCCTGATCTCAACATCGAGTCTGTCTGGGATTACATGAAGAGAGAGAAGGAACTATATATATATATATATATATATATATATATACATATATATGAAATAAATAAATTATATATAAGTACTATTATACTCCACAGCACAGAATCCCAAAACTTCTGTGGCTTATTTATATGATTTTGAGCGACATTTCTTGTGCTTTTGGGTCAGTAGTGGTGTACGTCTTGGAGTTCTGGCATGGAAACCTTCTGCATTTAGTACGTGCCATACTGTGCTCACTGAAACCTCAGTGCCTGTTGCCACCAAGTCTTGCTGCAGATCTTTTGCCGTCACTTGAGGGTTTTTCACAACCTGCCTTCTCAGAAATCTGGTTGCAGCTGTTGATAGCTTTTCTGCCCCGTCCAGGTATTTCATGCATTTTCTGCCCCTAGCCAGTTCAGGTATTTCATGTGTTCTAGCTCAAGCACATCTGGTGCTACTAATGAAGCCCTTGATTAGTTGCATCAGATGTGCTTGAGACAACATCTGTTTTGCATATTTTTGCTGTTGTGAGGGATTCTATTCAGGGGGTTGAATAATTTTGAGACTGGAGAAGTCATTATAAGTTGCATTTTCAGTTGAATTTGGGGAAACCACTTGAAGCATTTGTTGTGTTGAACTACTTCAGTTGCTTTTGTTTGACTCATTGTTCACTGCAAACAGCTGTAAGTCTGTAAATTTTTACAATAAACCTGATTTGCAATGGGGGTTGAATAATTTTGATTGTAACTGATGTCACTTTCCTGCTCTTTGCAGATTATTTTGTTCTTGTGCCACTACCTGAAGTGAGCCTCTGAAATACATTTGAACATTTTTCTGCTGACTACAGCAGCTGAAATGAAATGAGCACCTCCAGGAATGAGGCCATGGGTGCCTCTTGGAAAAGAGTAGGATGCTCCATATAGGTGAGGGGAGAGACCTTGCACCTGGTGGAGGATGTTAAGTACCTTGACATGTTATTTAAAATGGAAGAAATACAGCATGTGAGATTGAAAAACATATCAGGTAACCAGCAGAAGTGTTACAGTCAGTGTGACTCAGAAAAAGGTCTCTTTTACTGGTCACCAGTACAGGTGGCAGAAATGTGTTTCCATGGCAGCACTTAGTCTCCATGATAGGGTAAGGAGCTTGGCAATCTGAGAGAGTTTTGGAGAACTGTGTTCATGCTTAAACTGTACTTGTCACTCAAAAAACACAGAGAAATACGTCAAATATGACCTGTTCGTGGTGTTAATATGTTTATGTACCTACCAGACTGAAGGGATTTGAGATTCTTCTGCAGTCCTACATCATGTATTTCAACAGCGGTGGTGTGTTCCATAGAGCCTGACATCCCTACATCTGAAGTGTTGATCTGCACATCCTCACAATGCTTTAAAAATAAAAGTTAAGAATGTTTATATGATCTGTGTTTATCAGAGGAGCATGAAACATAATTGTTGCAATTATGCGATGAAATTGCATGTCATGATGTCGAAATCGTGGCTGTGCGTGTAAATGCAGCAGCTAGGTGCTCTCGGACTAGCAATGTTTTGTTTTTTTATTATTTTGTGTACGTTAAGTCTGTTGCATTTATTAGTTTAAGCAATTAGTCCACATATGGTCTATGAAAAGACTAAACCGCTTAATATCAGAGAACTACAGTCCCTTTTGAAACTATTGGAATGGCAAGGCCAATTCAGTTGTTTGTGCTACACAGCAAAGACATCCGAGTTTGAGATTTCCTGGTGTTTACATCTAGATGCGTTAAACAACATAAAACATAGAATCTTTTGTATCCATCCAATTTTAGCTGAGCAAAAGTATAGGAACAGATAAGTCTAGAAGTAAATGAACGTAAATAACACTTAATATTTGGCTGCATATCCCTTGCATGCAATAACTGCATCAAGCCTGCGACTCACTGACATCACCAAACGGTTGGTTTCTTCATTTGTGATGCTTTTCAAGGCTTTTACTGCAGCCTCTTTCAGTTGTTGTTTGTTTCGGGGGTTCCCCCACCTCGTCAGTATGTGCTCAACTGGGTTAAGGTCTCGTGATTGACTTGGCCAATCTAAAACCTCCACTTTTTTCCCCCTGGTAAATTCGATAAAGTTGAAAGCGATAAAGATCCTCCAGATTAATTTGCCAGAAAAAAATGTCCCTGTAAACTTCTGAATTTTTTCTGCTACTACCATCATGAGTTCCATCATCAATAAAGATTAGCGAGCCTGTTCCAGAAGCTTTTCTCCCATAGACAGCTCTCAGAGCTTCATGTTGGCTTACCCTTTTTAACAACAAATGCAGTATTCACAGGTGAAACTGAAGGCTAAAACCAAGAGTAGATGTTCAGAGCTATTTATTGTTTAAACAATCAATCGAACAGGACACACCCGGGTAACAAGAAACAGCGGTCAGCCACATGTTCCAATATTTTTGCTCACCTACAACTTGGGTGGTCTGATACAAAATGTTCTATGTTCTTTGTTGTTTAACAAATCTACACATAAATACCAGGAAATAAAGCTGAAATTCTATACTTTCTTCTCATTCATCTTTTGATCTCAAACCGAAATGTCTTCAGTCCACAGCGAAAGAAAATGAATTGGTTTTGCACTATTCTGGACACTATTGACTTCAAGAAATCCTGAAGAGGAACTTCGGCACCCTGATAGAGATGGTACGCAACACATCGCCCACAACGAAGATCATCGTGTCTGGACCTCTCCCCACATACAGACGTAGACTTGAAAGGTTCAGTAGACTTCTCGCTTTAAACGAATGGTTAATGTCATGGTGTAATGAACAGAATCTGCTCTTTATTAATAACTGGAATCGTTTCTGGGAGCGTCCTAGATTGTTCCGCGCTGATGGCCTGCACCCCAGTAGACTCGGAGCTGATCTCCTCTCAGACAACATCTCCAAGACACTACACACCATATGACTCGTAAGTACAAATTCAAATAACAATAACAGTTATGATAGTCAATGTTCGAATTACTTAAATGACAATACGACATCTGTAGTTTATCCTATTGAGACTGTGTCTGTTCCCCGAGCTGAACAAATATGTAGAAATTTTCGGAAAGTTTGTTTGAGTAACCTAATTAACATAAAATTAGACCATATTGAATGCATAGCCAGCACCTTTGATCTGAAGCTAGGACTGTTAAATATTAGATCTCTTACGTCTAAAGCACTTATTGTTAATGAAACCATTACCGATCAGGAGTTTAATATAATGTGTTTAACAGAAACATGGGTTAAACCAAACGAGTACATAGCACTAAATGAAGCCAGTCCTCCTTGATATAGTTATATAAATCAGCCCCGTCTTACTGGCAGAGGAGGAGGTGTTGCACTCATTTATAATAAAAACCTAGGCGTCACACAAAAATCTAGCCATAAGTTCAACTCATTTGAAGTTCTTCATACTAGTATAACATATGTAACCACTAAAAATCAGCCTATTGAGTCGATTCCACTTATTATTATTTACAGACCCCCAGGGCCATACTCTGAATTTCTTGGTAAATTCGCAGATTGTATCTCAAACCTGGTTGTTTCTTTAGACAAAGCATTAATTGTCGGTGACTTTAATATTCACTTTGATAACCCGGAAGATCCTCTGAGAACAGCGGTTGTGTCTATTTTAGATTCAGTAGGGGTCAATCAGAATGTAATTGGGCCCACTCATAATGGTGGTCACACTCTTGACATTATACTAACATACAGATTAAATATAGAAAATATAGTCACATTTCTGAAGTCTGAAGCTATCTCAGATCATTTTCTCATCTCGTGTAAATTGCGCATTGATCATAATATATGCACTTTACCACGCTACTGTGTCAAACGTACATTCACGTCAGCTACTGCACAGAGTTTTATCGATAACCTCCCAGAGATATCAACTACAATTTGATCACCGTCTGATCCAATAGAACTTGATCAGGCGACTGAATGCTTAGAGTCAATGTTCCGTTACACGTTAGATAAGGTAGCTGCACTTAAAAGAAAAATAATTAGAGAGAAAAAGCTAGCACCCTGGTATAATGATCACACACGCACCTTAAAACAGATCACTCGACAATTAGAATGTAAATGGCGTCAAACCAAATTTGTAGTATTTCAAACAGCATGGAAGGAGAACCTCCTGAACTATAGGAAATCTCTTAGTGCAGCTAGATCAGTCTATCTCTCTACCTTAATTGAAGATAACAAAAATAATCCTAGATTCTTATTTAATACTATAGCAAAATTAACTAGGAATAAAACCGCCACAGAAACAGGCACACAATCATTATATAGCAGCGATGATTTCATGAGTTTTTTTATTGGCAAAATTGAAAATATTAGACAAGAAATTAAGACTATTAATTTAAAACTAGACAATCTTACTAACCCTGTAGATAATAATAATATAGCAATATCAGATCAACGATTAGAGTGCTTTACTCCCCTTAGAGAGACTGAACTAATTTCATTAATTTCTTCTTCAAAATCATCAACTTGTATACTAGATCCCCTACCTACATGTTTCTTCAAAAAGATTACTCCAGAAATAATCAAACCCCTTCTAAAAATAATCAACTCTTCCCTTAGCACTGGCTATGTACCTAAATCTTTTAAATCAGCAGTTATCAAACCCCTGATTAAAAAACCTGACCTCGACCCCAGCGAATTGTCCAGCTATAGGCCAATATCAAATCTCCCCTTTATCTCCAAGATCTTAGAAAAGTTTGTAGCAAAGCAGCTATGCTCGTACCTTAATAGGAATAACATTCATGAAATATATCAGTCAGGATTTAGGCCTCATCATAGCACAGAGACAGCACTGATTAAAGTGGTAAATGACTTACTGCTGGCCTCTGATCAGGGTTGTGTCTCCATGCTTGTGTTGCTTGACCTTAGTGCAGCTTTTGATACAATTGATCATTCTATTCTCCTCGATAGACTAGAAAACGTTGTTGGCATTAAGGGAACGGCCCTCTCCTGGCTCAGGTCTTATTTGACTGATCGTCATCAGTTGCTAGATGTAAATGATGAATTCTCTATGCATACTGAGGTAAAGTTTGGTGTTCCGCAAGGTTCTGTTTTAGGCCCACTGCTCTTTTCTTTATATATGTTACCTCTGGGTCAAATTATTCATAAACATGGAATTAGCTTCCACTGTTATGCTGATGACACACAATTGTATGTTTCAGCAAAGCCAGATGACAGACACCAGTTTAATAAAGTCGAGGAATGTGTAAAGAACATCAGACAGTGGATGCTTATTAACTTCCTCTTACTAAATTCTGACAAAACAGAAGTACTTATACTAGGACCACATGCAGCTAGAAGTAAGTTTTCTGATTATATAGTAACTCTGGATGGCCTTTCTGTTTCATCATGTGCAGCAGTAAAAGACCGTGGTGTGATTATTGACTCCAGTCTTTCCTTTGATGCCCATGTAGGTAATATTACTAGGATAGCCTTCTTTCACCTCAGAAATATTGCTAAGATAAGAAATATATTGTCACTACATGATGCAGAAAAATTAGTCCATGCTTTCGTCACCTCTAGGTTGGATTATTGTAATCCCTTACTGTCTGGATGTTCCAGTAGGAGCATAAACAAACTCCAGTTAGTCCAGAATGCAGCTGCAAGAGTCCTTACAAGAACTAGAAGATATGACCACATCACCCCTATCTTATCCACACTGCATTGGCTCCCAGTGAAATCCCGCATTGATTATAAAATCCTACTATTGACTTATAAAGCGCTAAATGGCTTCACGCCACAGTACCTAAGTGAACTTTTGGTCTTTTATGATCCGCCAGGCCTACTTCGATCAAAAGGCGCAGGCTATTTGTCAGAACCTCGAATAGTGAAGGCTACAGCAGGGGGAAGAGCTTTCTCTTACAAAGCCCCACAGTTATGGAACAGCCTTCCAATTAGTGTTCGGGACTCAGACACAGTCTCAGTGTTTAAGTCCAGGCTGAAAACATATTTGTTTAATCAAGCCTTTCGTGAATAGTTTTTTTTCCTTAGGTAAAGGAGCAGATCTAGAGGTCTCACGGGCATAGTGTGTTGTGGTGAACTGGGATATCTGGATGCTGTCACCCCCCCACCTTCAGGCATCCACCAAGGTTTGTTGGTGGTGGGGTGGCTGGCCGCCTTGTCCCAGGGAGCCCTCATGTCTGTGTTACCTTCTGGCTCTCCCTTTTAGTTATCCTGTCATAAGCTAGTCTTGCCAGAGAACCTGCTTTCACTTACGCAAAGTACACTGTCCATAACCATTACGGAACAATAATCCTATATGATCTCTAATGATCTCTCTCTCTCTCTCTCTCTCTCTCTTGCTTTCTCTCCCTCCCCTTCTGTCGAGCTTCACATGATAATCCTGAGATGCCAGTGATCCCGACCCCTTCTGCTCTCTGGACCTGCCCGATCTATCCTGATGCCCTACTTCTGGTTGGAGACCTCATCAATTGAGGTCACATGATGCTGCTGAGGATGGGCCCACACGGTGCAGCCTAAAGATCATTGAGATTACAGTGGTGAAGTTCAACAAAACAGACTTCATATAAAAACTGTAATGAATTTTTCATGGTCTCACAACTGCCATTCTGACCGTGTTGGACTGGTACATTTATAGAAGGGATTTATTTATTTATAATCGCACTATCCGGTGTCACCCAGATGAGGATGGGTTCCCTTTTGAGTCTGGTTCCTCTCAAGGTTTCTTCCTTATATCATCACACGGAGTTTTTCCTTGCCACCGTCGCCACTGGCTTGCTCATTGGGGATAAATTCATAAATTTAAAATCTATATCCTGAATTTATATACTTCTGTAAAGCTGCTTTGGGACAATGTCCATTGTTAA